>CANYBF010065414.1:0-13464 GCA_948192965.1 Dalechampia spathulata
GATGGTTGAAGATTATATTAAAATGCACGAGAACTATATAGAAACACAAATAGCTTACACTTTAAATGATATCCAAAAGCACCTAATAAGCATGGGTAAGGATGTGAAAAGTTATGATTTGTCTATAAAAGAAAGTCACCAGCTTAGCCAAATAGAGATTAATAATATAGAGATTGCAGAGGAGATAGCAGTGTAAAGGCCGCAAGAAAACATTGTTGCAGTGTTAATGCTTAATTTGGAACAAAAATATGTATATACGATGATAATGAATAGACTAAACTAAGATTAAAAAAAACATAGCTCTAACAATAGTAATTTCAGGTGTAACAACATCAATAATGCCAGGAGGAAGGACAACATACTCTGGATTCAACATTCCACTCAATCCAATAGAAAAGAACATTATATGGTAAATCAAAGCAGAGTGTCTTAGCAATGTTGTTACGCAAAGCCAATATAATCATACGGGATTAAGTACCAATGACCAAGAAATATATGGTAAAGACAATTGATATAATGCTTAGAGATATAATGAACAATAATAATCCATTCGATGGAAAAATAATGGTATTTGGAGGTGATTTTAGATAAGTATTGTTAGTGGTCCTCAAAGGAACAAGGCAAGAAACAATTCATGCAAGTCTAGTAACATTATATATTTGGAATAAAATGAAAGTGCTCAAATTGACAAATATCATGCGAGCTAGATCAAACGTAACTTTTAGTGATTTCTTATAAAGAGTGGGTGATGAGGAAGAGGTTGCAACTCATGATGGAAACATAGTCATACAAGATGAAATGATGGTACAATATGATAGAAAAGATTTATGCTAGAAGACATTGATATAACATATGTTTCTTGATTTTTTTGAGAACTTAATATCATCAAAATAGAAGACAAACTGTGTAATATTGACAACAAATAATGAATACATGGATAAATTGAATCAGATAATGATAAATATGTTATAGGGAAAGACTTAAGTGTACCTTAGCTATGACTATACAGTTGATAATGTCAACACTAATTATCAAGAATAATTTCTAAATAGCTTGCAACTGAATGGAATCTCACGACATAGATTAGAGTTGAAAGTTAATTGTCTAATAATATTTTTAAGGAATTTGGATGCATTGATTGGATTGTGTAATGTAACTTGAATAATATGTAGAATATTTGAAAAAAATGTTATACATGCTAAAATAATAGCTGGGTAATATGCCGATAGATAAATGTTACTACCAAGAATATCACTGAATCCATCAAAAAGTGAAGGATATCAGTTTCAATTCAAAATAAAGCAATTTCCAGTATGATTATATTTTGCAATGATTATAAAAAATGTATAGGGATAAATAATATCAAATGGAGGAATATACTTGCTATAAGATGTTTTTTTCATATGGACAACTATATGTTTTATTATCAAGAGAGATTTCAAGCTTAACAATAAAGATATTAGTTAAAAATAATGATCTAAAAAAGAAAGAACCAACATGCACAAAAAAAAGTAATATACAAATAGGTTTTACTATCAAATAGATAAATAAATATTTGCTCTTATATTTTTGTAAATAAATGGATGAAAATATTATATAAACAATATTTTAAATAAATATATAGTGCTTAAATGTCAAATATTAATTTAAAATTATATAAAATATTACAATGGTAAAAAATTTTAAAAAATAAAAATAAAATTATTATAAAATGATCGGTTAAAAAAACATATTAACGTGCAACGCATGTTATGAATCTCTAGTAATAATAAGTATATTTATATCATATATCAATATGTTTTGTAATGTTATATAAAATATTATATAATATATATTTATTTATCAATATATACTAGTAAATAAATATATGTGTATATATTTATTTATATATATTTACTTTGAAAAAATAAAATCAATATATGTAGAATAACAATACTAGTAGCATTTTAAAAAATAGTACAGTGTCACCAACAACCCTCGCACAATACGATAACAACACAACCACCAACACCTTAGTATCAAACATCTCGACAATAATAACATCAATATTAGATGCATAATAATAATAGTATCGTGATGCATGTAGTATGGTACCAGCAAAAACGATGATAGTGTTATGATGATGATAATGATAATGATAACGATAATGATATAATAATGATGGTGATTAAGGTTTTCTATGATGAGATCAGAATTTTATAGCAGTTAAGATTTTTTATAATAAAAAAATAAATATTTTAAATAAATAAATAAATAAATAAAAACAAAAATTTAAATAAAAAATCAAACTCACATTTAGTTAAATAATTCTTAAAACCCCACATTTTACCTCATTAATGCTAAAAGGATAGAGAAAATGGGCCTAAGGAGAAACTAAAACCCAAATTACAAAGAGAGTTTAACCCATTTGCTGCTTTACTCCCTCCAGCCTTCACGACAACTTCTACCTGACAACTACGCCTGCTACTTTCTCTCCTCCGCCGACGACATCGCTCCACCGGTGAACTGTAGGGACGACGTGCTGCTGCCACCGGTCCACAGCTTACGCGTTGGTCTAGCTTTTTGATGCCACCTACCGTCTCTCTCGACTCGGAGATCTAATTCAATGTCAAATTGATGGAATCATCATTGATTTTTTTATCTGCACGTTCATGATTCTCTTTGCCTTCTCTCCATGGTATTATCCACTCTTGTGACCTCGAGTTAGGTGCGTGTCTTGTTTCGATTGGTGTTTCTTTCATGCTGTGCTCTTTTTTACATGGTGATATATGATATCGTAGTTTGCTCAAATTGCACTAGATTCAGTCAAATATGAAGGTAATTTCTCGCTATTTTCAAGCAAAAAGTAAAAGTTAAAAATATGACAGAGCAGGACGAGAAAATTTTTTCGTCCACTTGAAATTGAGAGAAAAAGTTGAGTATAGAAACCGGAATCAATCAATTTACCTCCCAACTAATCACTGATACTGATTTTCAAATTTCGAGAATTGATGTTGGTAATTTATGGGAGACTGCTTTGTGTTGAAAGTTCAGTTTTCGAGTATGCAAAATGCAAATTGCTGTGTTTGATGTTTTATTTTTATTTTTGCTTGCAGAGACGATTATAATTGTAGTATCATAGCATATTTCATGAGTTCAAGGAATCTCCAATCGTCATTGAGTCTTTCTCCATTCAAACAAGACATTGATGAGCTTATAGCAGAGTTTGTTGAGGTACATATTCATATATTTGATTCGTTGTTGACTCATGTTTGTGTGTTTTTGTTAATTAAATAATAATTGTGGAGTTTTGGCCCTTGGTAGAGAGATTCAACAAGTTTTTCTGAAATGAAGAAAGTCTGGGCTTCTAAAAAGTTCAGCTACATCTTTGTTGCTATGCCTTGTAACAAATTGGCCTTGTTCATGCAATCTGTTTATGCTCATTCAATGGGTAACTTCTTTTCCCCTACTTTTATTATCTCTCTCTCTCTTTTATTTTTTTCAAACAACGCTCTTTTGTCATTAATTGTTCATGCAAGTGAAACCTATCTTACAATGAATAATGATACGCAGATTACATGACCAGTACTGCTTCTTTGTCTAAAAGACTGGGTGGACTATATTGTCTTTACTGCCTATACGAGACTCAACCATTTAAGCCTCCTTTCAAAATCTATCTCTCTCTTGGTATGTGCATCAAATCTTCCATGAGCTTCAATTAAGATTTTTATGAGTATAATTTGTCTATTTTCTGCACATTTGAATGTATCTACGTGGCTCTTAGTTGGCATATAAGTTCATAGGTGGCCTATTAATATGATTTGTATACCATGGACTATCTTAACTAAGACATTCTATGTGGTTGCTACACCATCTGTCAAAAACAGCATGGTTTCCTTGTAATGATTGCCAAGACTTGTGATTGATTTTGTTTTATTAGTTGATTTTAGGTCCTTGAAGCAACAACATGCTTGAGAATATTCTTGCTGCCCAAATCTGTCTGATGTGGGATTTTTTCTTTAGTTTTAGCTATGTTGAATGTCTGTAATGGTGTTGAGTGGTTTTTGAATTAATAGAAAGTGAAATGAATCTATCTACTTTTCTAACAATTGAAGAATTTCAATTTTTTTTCTAACACAATATGAATTCTTCTAGTAAAAGGTATGTAAACAAATTGGATTTGGTTGTACTATACATAGTTGAATTTGTTACGTTTAGAGATTCTACTTTTAAGTTCAATTTTAATTTCTTATCTTAAAGATTCTCTCTTTTTCTTCTTCTAATCTTACTCCCATACCTAATCTCACAGGAGAGCTCAAGAAATTAAAAAACCTTGTGGTTGATGCTAAAAAAGAGGGTATAAAGGATGTGCTCGGTTTGATTGCTAGGATGCTACAAAAAAATATGTTCCTCTTTGGGGCTGTAGACTTGAATGAAAACTCCACTACCCAATTAGTGGACCAACTTACACAATTGCAGAATGATCGTGTGCAACATGCATATAAGAAGTAATTTTCTGACCTCGTATTAAGTATTCCACTACTCTAGCTTTAGCATGTCAGTCACGATTTCTGCTAGCTTTAATCTTTAAATTACTTTATTGTTTTCATTTTTCAGGTTATTTCCTGATACTCGCCTTGAACATTCCCTGCACCTGGATTTAGTAAGTTATACAATTCCTTGTGGTATAGTATATAAACAAGCAACCCATGGTTCTAAAAGAAAAAAATAATTTCAAACGCATAGCCCCTGAGTGGACATTTGGGATTGGAGATAGAACGTGTAACCATAAATGTAAATGAAGATTTGACTCGACATGAATACCTACTAGTTTATTTCAAGATGATGACTTGCATTTTACAATTTAATGTCTATCTATGAAGCTGAGCTTGGGACCTATTCTAAATTAAATTTTAAAAAAATTTACTTATTTGACTTGATGGGATGCAGGTATTTTTCTCTCCCCTTCCAAGATTTTCCTGCCTGCTAAATGTTGTCTCTCTTTGTGCTTTATACTTGTGGACAAGTCCTTGCCTATATCATATGATTAAACCACATACTGGTTGTGTAAATACTTGAACTGAAAGCTCACAGTAAAAGTAAGAAGTCTTCATCAAGCTTATGCATGCCAGTATATGATACTCTTCCATTTCCAAATAATCAGAAGTTGATAAATTATGTTCAACATTTATTTTTATTAGTATGATCTTGTTTTTCAATTCAAATAAGATTGTGGACTGAATCATATATATATATTTTTTTGTTATTGTGACATTTACTAGGGTAGCGAGGTGGAGCTTAATACACTGAAAAAAATGTCTACAGAGTATGCACAGGCCAAGAAGCAAGCCATTCAAGGTAAATTACCCACACCGCCACCACTCACCAGGAGTAGAGGTTTTAGGAAAACTTAAGCATGGTGTCAATTGTGCAATCATTTATCTTATTTATTTCTTCTTTCTCTTTTCAAAGAGGCTGACAAGGTGGTGAATGTTGAGGACATACAACACATATCAGATGACAAAGTATTGATTGGAGATGTAGTGGAGAACATCAGAGGGAACTGGAATGTCCAAAGAGAGGTGTTCTATCAGCAAATGGGATTGGACCATCATCCAGCTCAGGAACAAGAACAGCAGCATCAAAACCATGCAGATCAAAATGAGGATGATATTACTGATTTTAGTCGTGAACTTGAACTGGAACTATATGAACCACAAAATCAGAAACAAGAGGATGAAGACTTCATTGATGGACTGAATATCGAACCATTTTAGGGCAAGCATAGAGAGCATAAAGAACAGGACGATGAGGAATATTGTCATGAAAACAGGCGAAATATGAAAACTTATGCTTCTGGCTGCATAACCCCATGAACCAATGTCATTGCTGGTGACAAATTTTCTTGCCTTGTTGATTGTCAACTCCACAAAGGTTTTGACAGGTTTTTGGATCTGTTCAAAGTCTGTCGGAGGAAAGCTTACAGCTGATTTGATAGGTATTTCCTTAACTCTTCACCTTATATCTGTAAGTATAATATGAAACGGTTGTTTAGAAGCAAAAAATTTGAGCATTGCAAGTTTTAGTCTCAACCTGTGTTGCCATCTGTTCTGATAACTCCCTTATGAAAAGTACCATATTTTGGTGGAATTTACATTTTCCTACTCACACGAGGTGTCAAACAACGGTACAAATATGTTCCAAGTGATTTCTTTGGATTGGGTTCTGATGTTATCCTCGTGGACTTTATTTATTTGTACCTTAAGAAAAGCTTTTGGCAACACCTATTTAAGATGTAATATATATATATATATATATATATATATATATATATATTAATATGTTTTGGAAACAAGATGTTATGTTGAATTATTTGGTGATTTGTCATGGAAAGTGTATCTAAACTTCTATGCTAAAGGGTGGATGATCATTGATTGCAGAAGATGCAGACCGGTTTTAGCAGTAGCTTACACGAAGTGAGATGATTATTAAAAGAAGCATAACGGTTTACATTAGTACATGAAGTTGTAAAACAGAAGCAGCAGGGTGACTAAAGGAATATCCCTGCTTTTTCCTACCTCTGATAAATAAATTATTAATCTACACCTCAATCTCAATGACGTGAAGTTTGCCCTCCTCAGCCAAGCTATCCAAATCAAATGTAACTAAACCAGAAGAGGAGCTGTACTCGAATGAAGCATCAACGGAATCAACAATGCATTTCCTTGGTTTGGTTGACGAGTATGCACCAAACTTGCCGCACCCTTTAACTTCCATGCATGCTCTTCCTAGCGCTTCACCGCTTAAATTCTCCACCCTTGCACCGCTCACGTCGCTGCTTTCTCCCTTGTATCCTCCATCTAACTCTGATAATTTTGCACCGACTGCCACTTCATACTTGAGCCCCTCAATGGCTCCACCACCATTGTACATGGCAATGAGTCCCAAGGGTGCAAAACTGAACCCTGGTGCTAAAACCTTGATGGGTGTCACGGTGAAAATGTCGAACTCTAGGACCTGGAGTGACACCGGTAATGATGCGTTGTAAGGGAGAAGGGTTAGCTCTCCCGTACGATGACAGTACACAGCTGAGTCGCCATTCCAGTTGGATTCTGTAGCTGCTTCAGCAATGAGATGAACATCACGACCTCTAACGGCACCTGTTAATGCCTCGGACTTTGTTTCATGGAACGTGTTCTTTCTTTCGGCCCGGTTCCAAGCTGCTCCTTGGCAATTGTAGACTCCAATTACCCCCGTGTATTTGTTCATGTTCCATATCTTCAACAGGCTGGAGTATCAAAATTTCAGTTAATAAAATGCACACAGCAGTACGTTCTATGCTAACTATATCACAACTAGAAAAAAGGTGGTCATACCTAACACCATCACGGGCAGGATCGGAGAACAAAGAGTCTCGAGTAGGCCGGCCAGGTAAACGGGCACGAAGAATAGACCCATCAGGCAAGACCAACTTCTTTAGTACGTTAAAATCATGCTTTCCGGGCTCATCACTGATCAGGACAAATATTGATAGCATTTCAGCATCAAAGCATGACCGTACACTATGTTATAGAACAACGAAAATTTTGCGACAGATGATTAAAATTACCTAACATAAACAGGACCGCCACTAATGGCCCTGGCAGAGGCATGGTATTCAGCAGCTGAATGGAGCGAATGGAACATATCCCAATCTGGCTGCATAATTTCTCCTAAGAAAACACTGTTGTATGCCACTGCTGCTATGTGAATAGTATGTGACACTGGATCCCGCGGGAAGAAATCATCTGATGCTCTCACCACAGCCGTTTGTTTTGAACTGTTCCATTAACCCACAAAACATCTTATCAAACCCAAGAAAAGCTTTTAATCAGCCAACAAATCGAGACGCTGATAAGAAAACTTACCAGTATAATGCATCAGTATTATGGCTCATGCAGGCAATACAGCCATTATCAGGAAAATTCCTGGCAACAGAAGCGTCAAGAGCGTGATGATACTGCCCAGTCAACTCTACCCTGCCACCTAAACCAGCACCTAAAGTTTCCAATATACACTGGACATCCACCTTAACGCCATCTATACCGGCAGAGGCTAGATAACTATGCAACTCATCGTAAAATTTATAAACTTGCTTAGGATTCATCAAGCCCAATCCTTGCACTGCTAACACATCAGTTTTCCATGTGGGTTCATTCTCCGCTACTCCTTTTGACACCATCGGGTACTTCATCACCGACCCGTATTCCTCCATATCCTTCACGCCTGGACGGACCCCACCCCAGTAGCCTGTAATTGCATGCCACACGTACACGTATTTTAACCCGTATTTCTCTTTTGCTATGCTTACTATGTTCTTTATTCCCACCGTTGGATCATCTTTCTTTTGGAACTTTTCATTCTCTTTTATCCCAGTCAGCCTAAGCAACGGCGTTGATTTGCTTTCAGCTTCTTGTGGATCTCCACCGACTGATTGCCATCCATCATCTATGATCACAAATCCTGGAGGAGTCCCACCATCTGATAAACTCTTTAAACCAGCTTCCACTCCTTCTTGAGTAACTTCCTGGTAGAAAGCATCCCAGGTGCACCATCCAAAATAATCAACGACGGCAGGCAATTTTTTCTCATGCAGTTGACGGAATGTTTTCAGATGCAACTTGACAGCTCGAACAGCTTCCGTTATGGTAGCAAACGGATCAGTACCGGCGTGGATAAATAGAGAGTGGCTAAACGACGCCGCTTTGGTGTCCACATCACCGCTCTCTAAACACAATTCAAGCTCGTCACTGGTATCATTCCCCTGCAGACAAGCTCTGAAAGAACCTTCAATCAAAGGAAGGAAAACCGTATAAATAATTTGATTCTCCTCGTTTCCATCGTCCGATTCAAGATGGGACCCATCTTTAGTCTCCACCATTAAGAATTGCGTCTCTAACGGAATATCCTTTCCATGATCACCCATTTTTTGAGCCATCCAAAAGAGTTTGAACCGGAAACATGCCATGAACCGGACGTCACGTAAAGTACCTAATGACAACACATGACGGCTGCTTTCCTGGTCAAATATCGCTCCGAGAAACACTCCCTCGACCGGACCTGACGACGAACCGGATGTAGCTATCACATTATCCGGCACACCAGTAAGGATTGTTCGATCTTTCACGATTAGTTTCCGGTCCGAAATCCGAACCGCTGGCTTGATCGTCATCGCGTCTTGCTGTTCCTTGTCTTCCTTAGTAAGAGGTGATTTTATTTCGTTTCTCTGCAACCGCAAAAGAACTAGTTACATACATAAACAAAATCACCGATAATTGAAATTTAGCTCTCAGATTCGCGACAAAACAAAAATTAAGAAGTGATACCTTAAATGCAGACAATGAAAATGCTCTACGCGGAGAAAACCTGCGAACTCCAAGACAGAAACGTAGAAACAAGAAAAAAAAGTCAGCTACTACAAAATTTTCTCGGAAACCAAACAGAAAGGAAAGAATTAAATTGGAAAGGAAGGATATATACCAGAGAAAGAGAGCTGTTGATTCTTTTTTATTGGAATAGAACTATTGAGCGAGAAAGCAACTGATGATTGGATTGAAGGTAAGAGCAATGATTGTGTAGTATTTATAGCAGCAGATTGAGGATGATTACTGTAAGGCAAATTCGACACCATTTTCCCTTTTTTTTTTTTCCCTCTTTGCAAGTTCCGTTTCTTCTCAGTCCAAAACAAGTCCTCTAATTTCATTGGCTCAGTTTATCCAATGGTCAAAAACTAGATCTAGCTGTTCCCTTAAACGGCAGATTTGACTTCCACGTCGGATCCACGTTGTACCAATCCCCGATCTATCTTCTGATAACACGACAAGCTTTCTTTCACGTGAGGTTTCATGCTTCTTCCATGAAACCATCAATAGTACTTCACCACGTGTATGGATTTCGGTTCTAGTATTCTGGGATAATTCCACCCTTAGAATAGGGAATACGTGTTAATCAGAAAATTGATCGTAGGGGCATCATGTAAATCGTTTGGTAATGTTAGTGGGGATGATTAGCTATAATTTGTTCTGTCTTGGCGCTGATCTGTCGCCACGCACTCACCTATTGACGTTTCTGCTTCTAAATCGAATAAAATGAAGCGGATCGGCCTTTTTGGATCAACCCGCGTTCTCATATCCTTTTCTTCAAAAAAAAAAAAAAAACAACCGTAAGGTATTAATTTTAAGAATACAATAATTGTATTTTTTTTTTATCGAATACTAATAATTATGTTCTTTTAAATTCCTTGTGCAATGATTTGACGTGTAACGCTGTACACGTGTACTTCCTTTTGGGAACATCTTTTTGCTTGTATTTTTTTTTTCTTGTTTGATAAAAGAATCTAATATAGAAATTTGTTGCGTTTAAGATAATTAATGCAACTTTCAGTGACGACCAACAAGCCTACGTGTGCTTTGACCCATAAAATATCTTAATTTTAATTAGTTAACTCTTCCCACTTTACATTAAAATTATAATTTAATTTTTATTTTAATTATATTATTATAAAACATTAATTTTTAGATTTCTTGTTGAAGATGATTAGTGAAAAGTGATGGTGTTAAAACAACTATGATTAATGAAAAATTTGAAGCTAAATTGAGTACATTTTACAATAATTAATTAATTCAAAATATTAAACTTATTTGAGCATACAAATTGATTATTTTTTTAACTCGTATCAATAAAAAAATATATCTTTATATTCAATTATTTCTTAAGATATGATTATTTCTTTTTATTATATGATTTATTTATATAACAAATATTTTGAAAATTATAATATTTATATGCACGGAAATAAAAAAAATTGAACAGTTTAAAAACTTCAATTTTTATTCAAAATAATTACTAAATAAAAAGAGCTAGATAAATATAATTATTATATCATTAACTACATCAGAATAATTAAATTAAATGATGGAAATAAATATAATTAATGGGATATAATAAAGTCAAATGATTGATTACAGTAAACAAATGATTAAATGCAACTCGATTAATGAAAAACAGTTAATAATTAACCTGGCTCCCTCTCGCTATCCCTCTGATGTTGAGTGTGAGGATTTATTCATAGACATCCTATGATAAGATGTGCAAAACGACAAACTAAGATGCTTACGTGGCATCTATACTAAATTAAATGTCTTGATGCCTTATTGGGATCAAATTCTGTTTTTCCTATTACATGTTAAAAATCAACTCTACTTTGTAAGGAAAAGGACTTTGGAGATTAAAGAGATTGAGAGTATATATATATATATATTTTATTATAAAGAGGCATCTTTCATAGATGATGATATTCAAAGTAATACAATAATATCAATATTTATATTATATTAATATAAAATCAAAATTATTGGACGATGCAAAATTATTTTCACATGACCTACAAAATTATTCCCACTAAGTTATATAATCTGAGCATGTCTGGTCACTTCGACCATCACTTATTACAATACTTATAAGTTAATGGCAAGTACATACGGTAAAAAGAAAGAGAATATTCTTGATAAGACAAGTGGAAATATGGTTGCATCGGAATATTCGATTCTCCTAATGTAAGTGAAGAATCTCTCCAAATTGCTGTTAATGGGGGCATCACCTTCTGCCTTTGAATGTTTGATCTCGCATCAACATTCCAATCTCCCTCCAACTCTCCACGTTTACGGATATCATTTTTTCATCATCGAACATTTGAACCTCAATCAACAAATATTTTTTAAAAATAATTGTTTAATCTATAATGAAATTCAATAATGATTTATCATTATTTTTAATGAATTATATTAATTAATTTCATAATATATTAATATTAAATAAAGTTTATGAATCATATTCTCATCTTATATTAAATAATGAGAATTTCATAGTTTATACGATTCAATTTTACATTATTTATTAATACAATAAATCAATAAAATAATTAAAACAAAATCAAGCTCAATTAAACCACTCTTATCTCAAATATCCCCAAACAAAATTAATTTATAAATAAAATAAAAAATATTAAAACAAAACCTCAGTATAATTATAAATGCTCAAACACGACAGTTTTCACAGAACAGCAACGACAGACAGATGCTTTCACATGCCACGTCAGAGTTCAGCAGGACAAGTAAACAAATAATGTAAACAGAGGTCCTTACATGTAAATATTTTAGTGACACGTGTGCGGTATCAACGGTTCCCTGTGTAACAAATATCCCGCGGGCTGATGATATATGAAATTATGAAATACCAGACAATGACGTGTGCGTTGTCTGCGCCCCCCCACGAATTATATAAAATTGAGGATTCTGATTTTCCCGGATGTGCGCATTATTACAATACGACAAATTGAAAATTTTGGGATGTGGCTGCTGCCAGGAGAGCCTATACTAAATAATTCAGGACATTGTTATCAACTTTTCGTTTTTCCTTTCCAATTATTTACCAAACGACGAGTTCCAGTATTATTGCCGCATTCATCCTCTTTACTGTATGATTAGGTTCGCTGTCCTCTGAACTTCTGTCTACATTTAAATCAATCTTGATTAATCAAGGTAGTCTAATTTATTATTATCCATTGATTTAATAATTACAGGAAATGACACTTTTAAATTCATTTCAATCAAATATCTAAGTTGTTAATTCATATAAAGCTGAAAATGTATCTATTAATTTAGCTCTCCCGAAAAGTTTCCAAGGTCCTTTTGGTTGTCACGGGTTGAATATGAGACAATGCTTAAGGACCCGTGTGACGCTTGTATTCGGACTCTACCTTCAACAAGCCAGCCAATTAATTATACCTACAGGCATAAAATGAGGTTAGCTCCTTTATATATGATTGTCATAATTTTAGGACAAACATATCTAGGCACATCATAGACAAGCATCACATGTAGCATAACATTCATCACAGCAAGGGATACATAGTATTGGCATATAAAAGAATAATGTGACATGGATGAATAATGCTACTTCTGTTATTGATAAACACTATATCACAAGTACTTGATTTACATACCCTATGACTAGCTTTTTGGAAATAACAATAACATATATTCTTTCCAATCTCACTCTACCCATTTCATTTTATTTTTACATAAAAACCCTATCCGTCACACTAGTAACGTTCGTGGACTGGAGGAGGCACACACTTGCATATCTTGGCTGAATTTGAAGTTCAACTCCTTTACGAGCCATCTAACCCGACCTTTAAAATTATTGAAGCTATTTTAATCGGCTCGACTGTTTTCAACTTCAAACAGAGTACTAAACTAATTAACTATTACGAACTAAATTCTCTGTCACTTCATGACTTAAACGTATATAAATATGAATATAAATATATATTTAAAGTAAAAAATAAAATGAAAAATTGATTATTTTATTTACATTTTAAAAGAATAAAATTAAAATTTAATTGTTCTCGATTATAATAATTTTCTTACCTTATTTTAATATAAT
>CANYBF010065419.1:0-18680 GCA_948192965.1 Dalechampia spathulata
GGGTTTACATTAATGAAATATGGCTTGCTGTAATGTTTTATATTATATGTATGCGTGTATAGTGATTGGATCCCGGGTATAGCATGTGCATCACGTATTTCCGCAGCTCAACCACCATTAGGCTTAGAGTGGGTCCCCATACGACGAGTATACGATGTATCCCTGACGGTACAGACACTGGTCTTCTTAGAGGGCTACTGTTTGTGTCGTGGGAGCATGTCTGCCTGGGTATGGGCCGGGTGTGACATTGCAACTACGGGTGTAACAATTACATTATGCAATCTTGTAGAATAGAGAAAGGATAGAAGAAAAAAGAATCATTGGACTTTAAAAATTTATTAAGTAGTTTGTTGGTTTTACTTCTCCCATGGATTTCATATATATATATATAACGTCCTTTGCCAACCATACCCATGATTTTTGAAATCGACACTACAAACACACCAAATAGGATGTAAATAAATGTGAATTGTTAATTAACTCCTTAACTTTTAATTTAATGAATATATTTATAAATTGATTCAATAATAACTCATGTGACAACTTTAAATGATTCGTTTGCATTATTTAACTCCACTTTAGAAACAATAAACTCAAATTTGTGTCTTTTTTTCTGAATCAAAAAATGTATTTATCTAAATTTACAATTAATATATACATTCAGATATGAGTTAAATAAATCATCGCAAATACAAACATATAGAAAAAATAATCAAAACTACTTTATAAAGATATTAATGAAATCGGCATAAATCTGAACCCATGGAAACAGATTCTTTGTAACGGAGGTATGATACAAGTCAGAATATTCGACTTCTTTGATTGAACTCCCACCTGCTCGCACACAGGTTGACAAAATTCTTTTGTTACAGTTTATGTTTGCGACGATTGATATTTTTATTTAACGAATTCCCCTTTTGTAAAACCTAGAGGAAAAGAAATTGTTTTGCTTCCGGAGAAAGAATGCAATCTATACTCTTCCCCACCTCACACGTCTCGTTGCCTTATTTGGATTGTATATATACAATCCTCTAAACCACTCCTATCATTTCATTGTCCTGGTCCTTCATTCGGCTAAACAGTGTATTGCTATGGGCCAGTCACTCGTCAAGTTTTCTCCAGGTACCACATCCACTATTGCTGTAATCCGTTTCTTTTTACTTCACCTACATGTAAGGCTCCAGAAATATTTATTTCACCTCTATTTTAATCATGTAATTATGATTACGTGAGACCCACTTTGTAATGAAACACAATTCAATCTCACAACAAAATCGCAAAAGCATGCTTTTCAAATCACGATGTTGCTTTCAAGAGTATGAATTGTAAACGACAAATAAATAATAATGCATACAGGAAGTGAACAGAAGAAAGAAAAGGAGATAGGTTCTACAATACAAGACTGCTATGACAAGTTTTTTGTAGATGCTGAAAATTGGGAACTAGCTGATTTCTACAGAGCAGTTTGTCAAACTGTCGAGTAAGATGATTCATACATTCGATTCTATATGAAAGTTCAATTCAAATGCAACCTGTACTTTGTCTATT
The DNA here is from genome assembly GCA_948192965.1 of Dalechampia spathulata. Classification (NCBI taxonomy): domain Eukaryota; kingdom Viridiplantae; phylum Streptophyta; class Magnoliopsida; order Malpighiales; family Euphorbiaceae; genus Dalechampia; species Dalechampia spathulata. Next base: position 1,549 of record CANYBF010065419.1, read on the forward strand.
TTTGAAGCTGACTGACGGTTTTAATCGAGTTGCAAACAATTTAGGCAAGAAGACGATACTTCGTAGCTTCAATGAAACACCTTCAAGGGTAGCGTTCAAAAGAAAAAACAATGGCAAAAGATAAATGTAATTATTATTTATTTGACAGGGAAATCAACAAGAAGCTTCAAAGCACTCAATTCCGAACTCCGGATGCTAAGAAACTCGAGGAAGTTTATCAAGTATGTGTTTATCTTGTTCTATTTCTCATCAACTCATAAACATTTAAAGTATGATTTAATATCTATCCATCAATCCATCAAAACAATAACCTTGATTGAATTTACACAAGTGAGTAAGAAAAATACGCATCATGTATAAATTGACAGAGTCACTGCAAAGATAAAGGAAAGGTGACAAAGGAAGAGTTTCAAAAAATTCTGCAAGAAGTGATAATTCACACAGGGCTTACAGGTTTTGGATCAAAAGACATTCTGCTTTTCCTGTTCGGAATTCCAGCAGCTGCCTTGTTCATCAAGCAAAGGGTGGCTCCAAAAGCGATTCCTAATGATGTATTCATTCCTTCCATCACTTCCGCTACCGTTTACCTTTTGGCCAAGCTTAACAAAATATGAATTCCGCATATATGCACTTGCAATACCTACTTATTGAATGTTGTTATGAGTTTGTTTTTACTAAGCATTGTACCATATCACTTTAATTCAGAATTTGGAGATCGGAAATGTAAATATCACCTTCATTCCAAGGCTTTCATTATACATAACTTCGAATCTATTTGTATAATAATTTCTTAAAAAAAATTATATCAAATTTCTCGATACATAATTTAATCCCACATTCATAACAAATATTTCAATAATTAATTCAATTGATTATTCAAAACATATACATTTTTGTTTTTTTTTCTCTGTTTCACACCTGTAAATAATCCTAGTATTTAGTTTTTCCTCCTCCGCATGTTTTTCTCGTATTGTCGTTTCATATTTGCAAATACTGGTCGTCTCTTAAATTTGGGTCGCCAAGTCCAATCCAATATAGAATAGTGAGGTCGGCTTAGAGCCCATAAACAGCGGTTTCAGTAACGCTGCCCTAAATAAATAACACGGACAGGCTTTTATCTTTAAACCATTCCACTCCTCTCCTCTCTTCTCCGCTCCTCTTGTGATCGAAAGAAACATGGTGAGACCATATGGGATGAAAGGACCCAAAAGGAAGAAGATGGAGGAAAACTATGACAAAGAGGGAGATGAAGTAGATGATCACACCTTGAAAACTGCAAAAAGAGCTATCCTTTCTGAATCGGAAAAGCCTTTGGAAAACATTGGCCAGAGAACCGAGGACGAAGACGAAGCGGAAGAGCAGGTACAGGAAACGGAGGGCATTCCAATTGTGCCAAGTGACGCCAAGTCGAAAAAACCTGGTGTCATATTCGTGCTCGAGAAAGCTTCTTTGGAAGTAGCAAAAGTTGGAAAGGTATAGATGCTTTAATTTTTATTCTGATTTTGTATCTCACTGGATATGTTTTTGCGTTCATAGCATGTTCTGTATAAATGAATATAGTTGTTTTAGAGTTATATTGATACTGTATAACGAATTAATCATGGTTATGGGTTCTGGAAGTTCGGGTTCTTGCCAGTCTTACAGAATTTTTGTTCAGTCACTTGTATGATTTTTGTTAGTCTTTCTAATTGATTTTCTTCGTGCAGACTTACCAGATCTTGAATTCTGATGATCATGCAAATTTCTTGCGGAAAAATAATAAAAATCCTGCTGATTATAGGCCTGACATTGTTTATCAGGTTGGTCTTCTTTGGGATCAAGTACCTTGCTTACTGTTAGAAAATTCATGGATTCGTGGTTTTAACACCACTAACAGTCTGTTGTTAATTAGTTAGATAGAACCAGAGTATATATGTGTTGCTCTGGGATTTGACTGAGGTGACAATTCAGTATTTTCCTTTGAGGAAAATTTTTCACATTGAGCTTCTCGGTCATGTTTCCTAGTTTACTTTGCTCATTGTAATTGTTGAGATTTCAGGCCCTTCTATCAATTTTGGATAGCCCATTGAACAAGGCTGGCAGGTTGCAAGCTGTATATGTGAAAACGGAAAAAGGTGTTCTTTTTGAAGTTAAACCACATGTGCGTATCCCGAGGACATACAAACGTTTTTCTGGAATCATGTGTAAGTTGAGCTTGTTGTTTGCTGATTGTCATGTGATATTGAGGTATTACGCCTTGCTGTATGTGACCTTATTCAATATTTCAGTGCAACTGCTGCAAAAACTAACCATAACTGCTGTTGGCAAGCGTGAGAAACTTTTGCGTGTAATCAAGAATCCCGTGACACAATACCTTCCTGTTAACTCTTGTACAATAGGTAAGCTTGTGATTTGTTATTGATAATAGGCTAAATACTGGAGTGATAAATTTTCAATTTTTGTATCAGGCTTCTCCTACAGTTCAGAAAAACTAGTTAAAATGAGCAAGTATGTAAATGCAGTAGGGGATGATGTGAACCTTGTCTTTGTGGTATGTCTATAATCGATTAATATGTTACATTATGCTATCTCCTGTTGGAACTTACATTTTGACATAGCACAAATCTTCAGGTAGGTGCAATGGCCCATGGAAAAATTGAATGTGATTATATAGATGACTTCATAGCAAGTAAGTGCCATTTTCCAAACTTTTTATCATGCGATCATATTTCAATCCAAATGTACGCTTATCGCGCGTTCCATCTGAATTTGCCCCTTTGCGTTCAACCATTTTGCTTTTGTGGTGCTTCTGAAATGGTTTGTTCCCCCTTTCATGTTTTTGTATCACAAAGGAACTGTAAAGTTGTAATTCTGTTATGCTGTAGATAATCGTACTCATTTAATTGGATAAAGATTATCGCTGCCCATATTTTTGTGTTCCACGTAATGTTAATCCTATTTATGGTTTTCCAAATTATGCAATTTGTACTTGGATTTTGAAGGTGTATCCTAATAAAAATCTGCTGTTATTTCTTTTCCTAGTTTCTGGATATCCACTGAGCGCTGCCTGGTGTATCTCAAGGATTTGCGAGGCTTTGGCTGACAAATGGAATGTACTGTAGACATGTGGTCCTATACCATCCAAAAGCTGATCAATTGTGATGCATCCAGCTAGTCGAGGATTTCAGCACGAGAAGCTTTTTTATTTTGTCAACTTTTGAAATGCCAAGTATTGTTTCTTTCCCATTTCTTTTCACCTTTTTAGGTCAGTAGAGATGTTGCAATGGATGCATTCTATGTTAAGTTTAAGTTCTTACTGGGAAGCAACTACCTATGCCTTTCGACACCAAAAAGCATCTGTCTCGGCAGTTGATTTTTAAACAATGTATTTGTCCCAATTCTACATTCTGCCTACACAAATTTTCATTGGCTAGCGTGAAATTCTTAAAGTAAATGTAGATCAATGGAATTCATTTGTAAATCTCAATGTGTTTTGTTTAGATGAATTTCAGTTTTGTTATATTAAAAAAATTGATCCATGTAAAGGGTGACAGAACCTAACGAATAATAGGAAAATCTTTGTATAAGTGGACATTATGGTTTGATAATCATTTTATTTTAACACTAAATTTATGTGATTTTTGTTTAGTAAATAAATGATAGCCATCACCGAAATTTCGAAAAGAGATGTTAAAAGACATGTATGTGGACAAATAACATTTAGGTATCGATTTGTTAATTATCATGAGCAAATTGAAATTGAAATGTGTAAAGACTGGATTTCTAGAATACCCAACTCATGGGATTAAAATGCTCTTTTCATTTATAATAGACTAGGGTCCCACCACTAAGGAATTGATTGCAGAATTATAAAATGGGTAGCCATACTAATTTTTCCTTCTTATAGGTCGATTGCAAAAAGAATCATTCTGGAAGAGTTTGAAGATCATCAACCCAAATTTATTACTAGTCTCTCATTGACCAGGCAATAAGCAAAATAACACCACAAGTCCCTGAAAGGATGATGGTTACAAAGCGTAAATTCCAAGGAAAGGCATCAATACCGACCCAATCCACAGCTCCCCATCCTTCTCTTCTACTTCACTGATGAACTTCATTGCCTTTCCTTCCGAGTCTTCTAAAACTTGCAAGACTTTCCCTTCCTCGCTCAGCTTTATAGCAGTTGCATGTGGCTTCCCTCCTACTAACATTGAGTGCAGCTGCTTGAAGCTGAGTGGAAGGTTTAATAATATCTTCCCCGTCCATGAATTTGAAAGCACCAACTTCGCCCCTAGTCCTTTCTTGGCATGCAATGCCACCCAAAACTCTCCTTCTGCATTTCTTCTGATATTGTCTGGAAATCCTAGAAGCTTTGCAAAAACATCCACCTTTCCAGCGTTAGGACCCTGAAGCCATAATCTTGAGACCTGGCAAGTTGTAGTTTCAGCCACTAGCACAAAGGAACGGTCCTTGCTCAATGCAACGCCATTGGCGAAAGACAGGCCTTCTAATAAGACTGTTACTTCCTTGTTCGTCTTGTCATACTTCAGCAATCTACCTGTCTTGTCTTTATGCAAAATTGAAGCCATAAATTGCCTGCAGATAACGGTAAGTCGGAACCAAGAAAAGTGAAGAGGGGAAGGCCAAAAAAAGAAGAAGCTTGTTATTGTAAAGGGCCAAAAGCAATAAATTCTCAGTTCCAAGTGGAGGGAATAAGCATTACGATGATTCTCATCCAGGAGAAGCCTCGCAGTTCAATAACGAGTTAGAGTAGAATTGATTAACAATAGCAAGAAAAGGCTAACCTTTCTGGTGTCTTTATAATCGACATCCAGTATTATAATCCAATCTTGAATTTAACAATGATTGATTCCACCATCCTTGAAACGAAGTCTAGGCAACTTAAGTGGTTCAAACTAGTAAGCTATTCATGATGCAATGTGTTTTCCCGTATAATTATTATAGATATAACTTGAATCCTCCACACGAAAAAAACCTACTGTTTTCAAAGAGTACAACCCAAATTTAAATTGCTGGATAACTCCCAATTCTGCTCATCTTTCTGAAAAAACTATTGACGCATAACTGTTAGGAAATGACTCGTGTCATTGTTACTTCCAGATAAAACCCCAGGAAAAAAGGGCATTTGCAAATCTAAATTACCTTCTTTGGAAGATTTTGCTTGTATCGGTGAAATAGATCACATCTTCCTGATCATCTATATCCAAATCATTGGTGAAGCGCAAGGCACGACCATCAACTTCAGATACTACTGGAGTAGCTAAGCCGCCATCTGGACCCACTACTTGAAGACCTAAATAGGCATCTGCAATGTAGAGATTTCCATTTTTCTTATCAAACCTTAGTCCCAATGGCCTTCCACACAAATGCTCCAGCTCTGGTGCAAATGGGCGAGTGCACTCCTTTCTGAACATTGTCATTTCCAATAGGTCACATTTCAAAACACCATCCTAATATCAAAATGGTATAAAAGCAGATGTTCCAGTGACAAATTATAAAACATCGTCATTTGGGTTGAACCACGTGGAATTTTGATCTGCATGCCAGCGTAATATGTTGTGTCTATCAGGCTACAAGATGGCAACTAAAATCTAGAATGTAACTACACGCTTTTTCTATATCAAGGACAGGTAGAGTTAGATATAAGTACTACGATATTATAGTCCTCTATGAAATTGTACCATAAATTATTTTTAAATGGGAACATATACACATTTCACAAACTCAATGTTTTCTGATTAACTAGAAGCACATATCATCGAAAAACATAATCTGTGTTTTACGCTGGAAAACAAAACCACATAAGCTTTCAAATTGTGTGCACACATACCCGGGATCTCATCTAGGCGGCCAGAGTTTGCGATTAGAATTGCATTGAGATGTTGATGATCCTTAATGACGAATTATGAGAAACCAAATTTAATCCTCTAATTCAACATCAAGTATGACAGGTTGGATCTAAACTTTGACAGAGAAAATATAGTGATAAATGATGGAGAAAGGCAAAAGTAGATCCACAGAGAAATGAAAAATGGTTTGGGAATAAACTTAATGACCTCGCATCTTATTTGAAATGCAACTGATAATAAAAGAGATCCATATAGCCGTCAAATCAACAGTAAATTACAGCATAGTTATCCTCGAGTCTGAGACCTGTCCGTGCCTGCTGGTCAATTCTATTTTTGAGTTGTGAATAGACACTGTAGCTAACTAAGGGAATTTGTTCAAAATATTAACAGTTGCAGGTTAAATTAGCCCTTACATGGAAGAAAGTTGAACCTATCATAAGTCAGCTAGTTTTATGCACAAACAATTAGAACTGGAAACATAACATCGTCCGTTAATTATATGCATAACTTAATATTAAGTTACTCGAGGAATTAAATATGAAATACATGAAACATGAAAAGGAATATGAAGTGTGAAAAAGAAAACTGACAAATACTTCAGAAAAAGCAATTCTTAACATCCTAACAGAAAAGAGAATTGTAATCTTACGTTGTTACCCTGATAAGAACGCGGAAGAATTTCGTGTATTTAGTGGGTGATGATAGTTATCCATAATTGGATGGCAATAAATAACAAATGACTCCCTACTTTCTTTCTTTCCTTTGAGACTCATCTTATTGGTGACGACGAACATGTCCTGTATGTTTTTTCCTTGGAAATTCCCCTTTGAAATAACAACAAATTCAAAAGAAAACAAGAAGAGAGAAAAAGATCATGCCTTATTCTTTGGTCCATCGCTAAATTTGGTTTCCTTAGGAGATTTTGGTTAGTTGACATCGATTATCATCTTGACGTACTCAAATCAACTCCTACTTAAATGTAAGCTCGCAAAGATAAGACAAGAAGTAAGATTCAATGACCTTATTGTTGCTCAAATAACTTGAAAACCATAAAAAGAAAAGAAACCTAGATGAATAAATAATGACCTGGTAGAAGACGTGAAAGCAAAATCAGTCCAGCCAAGATGCTGGTCTTGCCACTTCAGAATTCGGCCATCAGCAACACCGGTGTAAGGTCCTTCTCCATTTGGATCGAATACAAGGCTTTCAGGTCCTACAGCTCCCGTGACAGGAATCACCTTAGCGGAGTGCAGAGTATCATTAGATGAAAGTAACAGAGGAGGTGCAAAAATGTTTTTGGGATTCGTTATGACAATGGAGATCACTGCCACAATCACTGCTGCTGTTGCTGCAGCTGCTGTCAAACTTCCCTTCATGGATTTTCTTTCTTTCTTCCTTATTCCTTTTGATTGGATTGCAGGGTACGCACCCTGATTTCCGCCAAAATTATTACTCCACGCTTCTCGATATCATCAAAACTATATGCTTTTTTTTACCATTGTTTCTTGATTTTAATTTATATCCTTTAAATTATTAAATTTTAATATTTTTGACCTAAAAACACTTTCATTAATATGTAAATAAAAAAAATAATACAATCTAACTTTAAATAATAATATGAAAATAATGTATTAAATATATATTATATTTTTACAAATATTATTAAATTAATTTTTAATTATCATAGAATTTAATACTTGATGATTAATGATCATAAATAATTAATTCAAATATTAGCATTTTTTTTAACTAACCTTGCTAGTTTAATCAAATTAAAGTTTATCAATTTAAAAGATTTTGATTAATTGAATGTATTTACTTATATAATATAATTATAAAAAATTTATTATATCAAATACATTGTATTTTTAACAAAGGATTTAGATTTTGGAGTAATTTAATAGAAAATATTTTATTGTAAGTTTAATTATTATAAACTTGAAAGGTTGATGATAATGAAGCAAATCATAACTTATTCTCAATTATAATATTTACATTTGGAAATTTCTGATCTCCTCTTTTACTGCACCAAACAAAGCCCTTCGGCATCTCGGAAACACTCCTCTCTTCCAAATTCAAATTATCGCCAAACCTGAAACTGGTGCCCACATCATTCAAATAAAATCCATAAATCGGTAGCACCAAATGACTGACATTTCTGTAACTGAATCAAAGAGTGGAGGAGATGCTTCAAGAATATCAGAAGTCAAGGCATGGCTAACCTCTCAATTCGAAGCTGCAGCAAAAGACATACCTGATTTCGAATACACTTCGCGCAGCATTTCTCATTTGTATAATTTGGCCACCCTCTCTCAATCCAAAACCCACGCTGCTACCATCCTCTCTAATGATTTCCGTCTTAAAGCTTCCGAGTATCGCGCTCAAGGTTTTCTTTTGATTTTATTGCGTTTATTGTCTCGCTCTATTGTACTTTGCACTATTAGATCTGTTTCTGCTCTTTTTTTGGAATATTTATGAAAGTGGGTGTCATTTCAGGTTTCTAAATTTTTCACCTTTTCTTATAGGGGTTTGATAATCTTTATCCTTTGACATATATATACTCCCCTTTATGAACCATGAATTCCAGCTCTTGACAGTGTGTTTTTGCAATTTAATTTTTTGGGGAAAATCTTCAACTCTTTGTTGGTTGGTTTTTATCCTTTTTGCTATTGCATTATTGACAATTGTAACGAACTGCGGAGATTGTTGATGCTATACGAATATCTCCTTGGCCTTGTTTTGGACCAAATCATGTTTAAAAATTTAATTGAATAGACCTGTTGCAGAATCATGCTACGTTCGGTATGATTTCATTTTTTGCCAAATGACTTTGCGTTTGACCTTGTTAAACTTGAAAAATTAAATTATTGTATATTTAGGATTCCCAAACACTATGCTGGTTATTCTTGAGTACCTGGTCTTATGGAAAAGTTGGATTTGGTTGGTTTTAATGGTTTTGCAGCTGCAAGGATTAGAGAGATATTGGAGAACGTAGGATTAGCGCAAGAAAGTTTGCCTTCTAATGTAGTTGGGTCGGCTCAAGTTCTTGCGAATGTCGCGAACTTGTTGAATATAAGAGATACTGAGCTAAGTAGGTGGGTTCGAGGTTGAAAATCCTTGATCATTGTCATTCTATATCTTGAATTCTCTTATTACTGTTGTCTTCTTGAATGCTTGTGGTTTAAAGTGTGAAATCTTTTCTTAGTTTTCTTGTAGCAATGGGGGATATTTCTTTAAGAAAGACCACTGTAGAGGAGAAGAGGGGTAAAGCGCAGAAAGACTCCAAAGTTCTTCTTGATTACACGCGAAAGGCCATAGCGAGGCTAACCTACTTAAAAAGGTGAATTCTTAAATTTAACTTTAGCTCTTTTCTAGCTTATTTTGATTTCTCTTCCATAAATTCCTTTTACTCCCTTGTAACTGTTTATAATCTGAATTTGCTTTGGTAGAACCCTTGCACAACTTGAGGATGATGTAGCTGCTTGCGAAGCTCAAATGGAAAACTGGAAGACAAATTTGGCTGTTATGGCATCAAAGGAACGACAGTATCTGCAGCAATATTCCAACTACAAGGTATCTGCTTGCTATTAAGGATAACTACATATTGCAGAACTTATGAAAAACAGTTCCAACTGTGATTTCTTGTCTTGGGAAGATTTGTCAACTAAATGTGAATTACAGAAAGGATTTGCATTAGAATCAAGTGTTCAGCATCTGCACGATCAATCATTTGTAAATTGTAACTCTGGCATTTAAGGTTTCAATTCATCACGCCTTCTAAGTAATGGTAACTTCGTTGACTTTCTTGGGGTCTTTCCCAAAAAAAATTCTTACTTGCTCCTCTTTCAGTTCTTGCTTAAGCTAATCTTAGCGGAGTTTCAATTGTTGAGGTGTTTAGTTATAACTTTCTATTATTGTCGTGACAATGAAAGGAGTTCAAGGTTTTTTATTTAATTTTCATTATAACTTAAGGTTGGTCTGGTTCTGCTATTAATACACTGAAGAAGTCTAAACTTACTCAAAAGTCTTTTTGAGTTAAAAAAATAGAAGCTCTTGCTCAAAATGCAGCATTCAAGATGTAGTTGAGTTTAGTAGCAGTTAGGGATGAGTTTGTGTTGTCTAAAGCATATGGAAAAGCTAGAAGTTTATTTTCTTTTGTTATCATACATGGAATGTGAAAGAAAATTTCCAGGTTCAGCCTCTCTATTCCAACCGTTACATATACATTAAGAAATCTAATCGGAGCGAAGTCAAGGTAATAAGAGAAGATCTTGTAAACTCCATTCCCTTCTAGGTGAACAACTTTTGTGCTTTCAAAGGATTATAGTCGTGAAGGCTTGCATCAGTTTCCATCTTTCTAGAGAAAATCTGCTCATGTCAGTGTATTATTTCCATTTTTTTTTTTTCAAAAAATAAGGGTAATTCCTAAGAAAGAATTGAACTCTTTAAGCTAGACACTGATAATGAATCCCAATGGTTGGAAGAAAAGCCTCATTGAACAAGGTGCTTGGGACTTTTTCGGTAAATGATCATTTTTTTTCGTTGATGTTGACAGCGAATTCTTCTGCTGGCAGGCTCTTCTTAATCGTGTTGGGTACACACCAGAAATTAGCCATGGAGTGTTGGTAGAGATGGATGAACACCGAAAGGAGTTGGAGAAGAAAACCAAGCCCATTATGGATACCTTGAGGAGTTACCAGGACTTACCACCGGTAATTGTTTGTTTTTTAGATATGCAAAGTATGGTGATTATGCATGTTTAAGCTTAATCCTATCTATCCGTTACTACAGGATAAAGCCTTAGCTGCCTTAGCAATAGAGGACAAGAAAAGGCAATACGCTGCTGCTGAGAAGTATCTTGAAGATGTATTGCATTCAGCCCTAGCCACTTCAGATTGATTCCTGCATATTAATTTATTGCAGTGTTGTTCTGTTGTTTATTTTCCGAAATTATAGAATCTATGATTACGAAGCAGATTGTCAGCCCCTAAGAAAGTTGGAGTGAAATCTATAACTACGTGACAAGTTGGGCTGTTAAACGGAACCCATTATGTCTTTTCCTTTTGTCTCTTGTTTGCTATATCAGTTGTTCTGTTTTGTGAACGGAAGCTCCTTGTGATGGATTATTATTATTACAGCTTTCCTAGACTCACAATCGCCACCGTTGTTTGATGTTCTATTCAAGAAACCAAGACCAAGGAATATAATAAAAACACATGTACAACTCCATAAAATACCTTTCGTGTATAAAGATTTCTTTAATTTTAAAAAGAGAGAGAGAGAGAGGGCACTGTATTCAGCATTTTAGACGCAAATTTTGATTGAATTCCAAGGATTATTTATGATGCGTGCAAAAGCTATAAAATAATACGAGAGTTTATTATTGACAAAAACAATGTCATTGGATGTCATTACTTTTATTCATGTTTCAGGAAACTATCTTACTTGGATGCTTTTCCTAATCTGATTAACCAGCCACAGCTCTCAGATGGTGTGCTTTTGGCTTCTTTATACTCGTGCTAAACTTGATTTAGTTTGTAAGAATAATACTGATAACCCGGTTTGATTACTCATTGACATCCACACAATGCAAACAGTTGGCAGGAAAACAAGAGAGATTATAATTCAAAAAAACATAATTCCTAAAATGTCGAAATATACTTTCGCTGGAAATGTGAGAGACGGTCGGAGCCAACCAACAGTCCATCATGCATAAATTTTATGCATGTAGGAGTCTTCAAGTGGAAGCTTTGCATGGAGAGGAAAGATGGCCACAAAGGTCATTAATATTACTTAGTAATTTCCAATTTAGCATCCAACTTTGGGAAAGTTATTCATAAAAACCTGTTAAAGGTTGAATGTTTCAAGTAATCTAAGATTCTTGTTCACTACCACAAGTTACATTTTTAAATATGTACACTGTTGATACTCTGGGAAGGTAGTATCAATACAAACTGGATCCAAATGAAGTAAATTAATTTAATGAGAGTTAGTGAGATCAATACAAGCACTCAGCTGTTAAGTGTCACCATCATGGCTGCAACAGTACCAGAAATCGTAATAGAAGACCATGACGTTGACAAATGGCTAAATTCTATCAAGGAGAAGGGAGGAGATGCATCCACATACACTCAACTGACCAGGAGGCCAAAGATTCACAAAGTTCCCCAGATGCTTCGACAGATCAAAGCAGAAAAGAAGTGTTATGATCCTTTCGTGGTCTGCATTGGGCCCTATCATCACCATCGAAAATCAGAGTTCAATGAGGTGGAGAGCCTCAAGATGACAATGGCCTTCGAGTTTGTTCAAGATAGCAAAAAACCAATTGAAGTATTGTACAAGCAGGTAGCGGATGTGTGTGGCAATGCGAGAAAATGCTACGCTGACAATTCAACCGATGATTATGATGATGAGACATTTGCTCGAATGATGTTTCTTGATGGCTGTTTCCTTCTTCATTTCATTTTCTGTCTCTTGAGAGATCCTCAACGTTTGAAGATGCAAATGCACGTTTTAGCATTTGTCACCAGACACTTGCTCTTGTTGGAGAACCAGCTGCCTTTTCTAGTCCTCGAGGCATTGATGAGCTTGAGGTTCAAACAAATAAATGAGGGGAAGGAACTCATCGAAGATTTCATCAAGCTCGTCCGTGGTCGTCCCCATCCACAGCACTCATGGTTGGCCCAGGCCCTGAAAATCTTTCGAAGGTCCAAAGTGAATCGAGAGACTCGAGAATCAATTGAAGCCCATCAACATCTCCACCTTCTTGAATGCTTCCACACCCACTTCACGGAGAAGAAGAAAAAGCCATTGAGCCAGCGGTTAGACAAAATCCAGGGCAGGTCATCGTATCGTTCTGCCAAGGAGCTTAACGGTGTGGGAATCCATTTCAGGCCAAGTAAGAGTGATCATTTCACGGACGTTACCTTCAGATCGACTGCTTTGGCTGGGCTTTCTGAGACTCCCCAGGATAACTATAGATGATTCAACCAAGTCTTTGCTGTTAAACTTGGTGGCATACGAAACCTGCCCAGATGCAGGTGATGAATTGGAGATCACGTCGTACATATGTTTCATGGATGCACTGATAGACCACCCCGAAGATGTGAAGGAGCTACGATCAAAGGGCATACTGCTCAACTTTCTAGGAAGTGATCAGAAAGTTGCCGATCTGTTTAATAAGATATCAAAGAATCTGGCGCCCAACCCTGTCGCTTATAGTGATGTGAAGTGGACTATCGAATGTCATTATAGGAGTGTGCTGAAGAGATGGATAGCTGAGTGGCTGCATGGCCATTTTGATAGTCCCTGGACCCTTTTGGCTTTTGCTGCCGCAGTTTTTGCCCTCTTCCTGAGCGCCGTCCAGACTTACAAAACGGTATATCCGGGCTCCTCTCCAAGTTGAGGTTGTGGCGGTGCACCCAACAGTTATTAATTTCTTCTGATTGTGAAATAATTATGGTGGGTAAATTGGCAGGCTAATGGATTTATGGATTCAAAATCAAAAGAGGCTGGCTGCCATCGATTGCTTCTTAAGTTTAAAAATATAATGTATAAGTTGCTGGTTTATTAGAAGCAGTTCAAAGTCTGTAAGTGTAATTAAAAATAAAATAAAATGGGTAGTGTTTTATGGTTTATTAGGAAAAAACCTCAAGAGTGTTGAGGCCTGCGCCGTCCAATTTCAATGACTCTTTCCTACTAAATTATTGACAAGAATAATAGTTGGTTGTGTTAAATTATGTGATTGCTATAATGCATTCTGCGGCACTTTTGACACGAGACCAGCTTGATTCAAAGCCACCGCCCAAGCAAACTTGTCTGATATGCAATTTCCCGGTTCCTTCCTGGGATGAATGCAATACATCATGAAGATGGTGATATATTCATTTTGAAATGACTGTTAACAAGTAATTAAAGCAATAATTAATCCAAATGAACCAAGAAATGATTATTTGTTTCATTCAACACGGTTACCCTGTAGCAATGCACAAGCTGTAAAATTCTTACTATCATTATCTCTGAAGCTCCATCATACGAGCAAAGTCCTCATAACATACAAACCCATCCCCCTTTCTATCCACTCCAGCAATCATACGCTGGCACTCCCTTAACGTGCACCCTTCATCACCCATCGCCTTATACACGCCCATCAACTCTTCCGCCGTTATCTTTCCGTCATGATCCCTGTCGAAAAACTCGAAAGCCACTCTCAGCTCATCGTCCCCAGCAGGCTCACAATCTGACCCCATCTGCCTCGCTAAAGCCTCGATACTAATATACCCATCACCTTCACGATCCACTTCACTCAACATGGTAGCCACCTCCTCTTTTGTAGGTGGCTCAGCTCCCAGCCGGATCAACAGAGATTCTAGCTGGCTTCTTGATACCATTCCATCCTCGTCCTTATCCATCAGCTCAAACGCATGAATCAGTTCAGACACAAAATGTGAAGAGATATAAGACCAGTAACCCGGAACTTCAGGTAGTACCCCAGTGGGGGTCCCGAAATGATCTTGGCCATTTTTGTTCTGAAAACCGGAAGATGAAGAATCAGAACAAGAAGAGGAGGAGAAAGAGGCAGCACCATAGCTGTAGGAAGAAGGATCGGATCTGATAGATCTGCCCTTTTTGGACCGAAACAGACGTTTTGGAGAGACAGCTTTGAGGAATTGCTTCATGGCGGTGGACAAATGGTAAGAAACAGGGAGGGACGGTTGAGGGTAAGGAGGGAGGATGAGGATGTGGGTTCTTTAAATGGAAAAGGGAAGCAGTAGTAGTTGGCGCCATCGATGCAGCTTCCAGGAAGTTTCTGTGGAAGAAGATGTTCTATTTATATTGTGGTGTGAATTTTTATATTGAGTAAACATAGATGGGATAATCAAGTTTAATGATCGAGGCCTTTTTTAAAATACAAACGCCACCACTCATTATATTATATATATATATTTATATACATACTAAAACACTCCTCCAAATTATTATAATTAATAGCAATTAATTTTCAATTTTATTTTTTAAAATATGTGGTAAATAATAAATTTTTTATTTTACCCTTTTTTTATTGTCCTTCCCCCTTCCTACACATGTCCCCTCTATGCTCCGCCTCACCTCCTCTTTCTTTCCTATTTGTTTTTTTATTTCAATTATAAAATTTAACTAAGTAAAAGTAAATAAATTATATAATTATAAATATATTTATTATAAATTTTGTTTTTAAAATTTAATTTTAAGGATTAAAATAAATTTTTTAGTTAATTTTTTATCTTAAAATTAATTTAGTCTAATAAAATTAAAAAAATAAGTTAAATTTTAATTCTAAATTTAATGATAAAATTGAATTTTATTTTTTAAAATTTATGTTAATAATATATTAACTTTTTTTTTATAATTTGTATTTATTTTTATTAACATCAAAATTTTCATAAATATATTATCTTTGATCTACTCATACTTATCATTTATTTTATTTTACATAAAAATAAATAAGTAAATTATTTATTTATTTTACATAAAAAAATAAATGAGCAAATTATTCTATTTTTAAATTAATTATTTCTCAAAATATAAAATAAAATTATTAAATAAGCAAATAAATTTTTATGAGTCATAAATAAATATATTTTTAAAATTTTTTACAAATATAATTAATTTTTAATTATATCATTTATATTGATAATCACATAAAAAAAATGATTTTAAATTTATTAAAAAAATTAAAATTTACTTATAATAATGATGTTAGATCCTAGGTTTTGATGTATGAGTCACGTGTGAGTCAATTTAAGCTATTTGCAAGTTTTTAATAGTATTTTTGTGTTGGTACGGGCAAACCAAATAGCTTAGTTGAGTGTTACGACCATACGGTTGACCGTACTTAGTTAGAACTATTTTATTGAGTTCGATACGGGCGTACCATTGGATGGTACGGGCGTAACGTTGCTCGCAGGAAAATGATTTGTCAGTAAACATATTTTGTACGGGCGTACCATTGGGTGGTACGGTCGTATGTGAGCTTGTAGGAAAATTGCTTGTCAGGAAAATTACTTTGGTGCGGGCGTACCAAGTGATGGTACGACAGTACTACATTTCCCTCTCATTTTCCAACCTAACTACTTCTAGGCCTGATATTATGTTTGTTGTATGTATGTGTGTTAGATTTCAATCATCTCCTAAGGAATCTCATTTGAGTTCTGTGAAAAAAATTTTCAATACTTGATTGGAACTATGCATTATGGATTGTGGTATGCCAAAAATGATTCTTTTGATTTGATTTCTTATTCTGATGCTGATTTTGCTGGAAATTTGCTGGATAGGAAAAGTACCTCAGGTACTTGTCATTTTTTAGATAATTGTTTGGTTTCTTGGTTTAGCAAGAAGCAAAATTGTGTATCTTTGTCTACTGCTAAATCTGAGTATATATTTGCAGGTTGTTGTTGTACTCAAGTTCTTTGGATTCAACAATAATTAAAGGATTATAATGTTTGTGTTTCTTGTATTTCAATTAAATGTGATAACATTAATGCTATAAACTTGTTTAAGAATCACGTTCAGCATTCTAGGACTAAACACATTGATATTAGGCATCATTTTCTACATGATAATGTATAAAAAGGGAATGTTGTATTAGAATTTATTGATACAACTCACCAATTGATCGATATTTTTATGAAATCCTTGAATGAAGAATGATTAAATTTCATCAAACATGAATTAAGAATGATTGATAGGTCATTTTTGAAATAAGAGTGATTGGTGGACTTAGGAAACTTTAAGAAAATTCATAAAATTCCTCAAAATTTTTCAGTTTTAAGTCATCGTATGGCCGTACAGCATTTAGTATGCTCGTACGGATCCTATATGATTAATTCCTTCATTTCTGGCGCTTTCTGGTACGGCCTGTACTCATTTGAGTACAACTGTACGTGATGTGGTACGGTCGTACAAAATGTGGTACGCCCGTACGTGTTGTTTTAAAGATTTTCTTCCAAAATCCTCGTACGGCCCGATCTTGAATTTTAAACATCTGTAACTCGTATGGTCATACGTATCACCCGTACACCCATACGTGATATGAATTTTCAAGGAATTTTTGGTTCGTACGGCCGTACGCCCAACCCGTACTCCTGTACGCGATCTGAAAAACTGTCACGCCTGCACACACATGGCTTGGACGTTTTATAATTTGCATTGCATGATCTAAGGATGTTGGATGAGGTGCTAATATGAATTATGTTAATTAGTGATAATGTGATATTTGGCATTAAGGTAAATTCGGGTTCTGGG
>CANYBF010065437.1:0-15215 GCA_948192965.1 Dalechampia spathulata
TTTGTCATTTGATGAACGTAGGTCCGAGTTCAGAGGGAGAGCAGCGGGGCTAGAAGTACAGCAGCTGGTTCGTGTCTTGGACTTCGGGACGGACTCCTGCAGTTGTATATTTGTGCATAGGCTCTTTTGTATTAGAATTGGTAGTATACAAATTGTACCAATGTATAAGAATCCTTGTATTAATGTATCCAGGGTATAGTTATGTTTTATATTATTTATTCTTATCGCTTTCCGTTGTTGGGATTTCTTATACGAGCATTAGCAGGTTAGCTTCCCTTGTGGTATAGTCGTTGTTTGCCTGAGACGGGCGGGCGACGGTTATGCTACGGGAGCTTGTCGCATTCCTTTGAGGTTGGGTCGGGGGTGTGACAATTCATATATAAAAAGTCCCAATGAAAATAAAATAATGTACATCAAACTTTCTTTATACTTTACCTTAATATAAGAATCAAATTCAAACGAATCAATTCAAGATTATTTTTAGTATTAAGAGCTTCTCACATCTAACATATTCTCACCTTAACAATTTAATCCTCTTTATTAGTATTAAAATCCACGAAAAAGAAAATATCATATGCATTTAGTAGATATTCAATAAGTTAAAATATAATGAATCATGAAAAAGGAATTTGTATTCTACACAATATATATAGAAAAAATACAAACATATGAGAAATATCAAATGCTACAATTTAATATTCAATTAATTTTAAATATAATATTAATATGTTTTATCTAACAATATTGATTAGAGGAAATGAAATGACTTTATAAAAGATATACAAATGAAAATCAAACTTTATTATGGTATATTAATTAAGAAATATTAAGAATATGGTATCCAAAAAGACATGACAAATATTAAATATTTATGATTTACAAAAGAACATGAAGAATATCAAAAGTTGAATAAAATTATGTTAGAATATATAAATGACTAATTTTAAATAGACTTTTAAATTTTAATCAAATTAAAAGCCTACACCAAAAGTCAAAATCATCAAAATTTTTAAGTTTGTCACATATTGAAGCATGAAAATATGTTAAAGTAAGCATACCAAGATCCAACTTATACATACTAATATGATACAGTGAAGATGCATGATCATTAACCTTAATGCCTAGAGGATTGCTTCTACCATGCATTCTTGCATTTTTTGTTTAATTTTAAAGTTTTCTACACTCTTTGCACAATTATGAAAGCATTAATTCATAATGGAAAAGTATATAACTACAACAAAGCAAAATATTACAAGTAAAAGTTTATATCAAAGCAAAATATTATAAGTAAAAGTTTATATCACTTATGGATAGGGTAGGGGTGATAATTTTTAACATGATTAGTTAACTTGACACGAATACAATACAAAAAATATAAAACATGATTTTTTTGAATTGGATTAGGTTGAGTTTGATTCAATAATTTTTCTTAAACCTACATTATTTTAGTCTTATTTTTATGAATTATTCATGCCATTTTTTATAGTATTTGGGTCATTTCATGTTATATGCGTCAAGTTGAACCACATAATACATAAGTTAATCATGTTAAATTGGTAGTAGTAGGTAATTCACGTTAAATTTAGTTTGAGTTCGAGTTAGAATTTTTGACAGAATTATTATTGTGATTTGGTTTAGATTGACTCTAAATCCATTATACCCATAGATCCATATGACTTAAACACAACTCATCAACCAGAATTGCCACTTTGAGTTCATGATAACATGCTTCTTATTAATGAATTTTGTATAAATACAAACTGAAGGTGGCTATTTCATGATCATACCATTATTGTCATAATCACACCATTAGTGTCATAATCGTGACTTATATATGTTAAGAAATTTCAAATTGGTTGTTGAAGTCAATGCAACTTTACTTTCACGATCGTGACAATGTATAAATGTTGAAATAGCATGTGAAACGGGATAGGTAGGGGTTGCAAGTGTCAACTTTTGGACAAAGAAAATGGTTATTACCAAAGAATTGTTACAAGGAAACCCAAAGCTTATACCTTCCAACTTCTACATGTTTCATAAAAGTTATATAAGGGTAAAGAAATGAATATACAATAGTAGATATTACTGGAAAAGTGGAGAAAAGCAAGAATTAAAAAGAAGATTTAAAGTTTATTTCTTATGTTTTTCTTTTGATTTTCTTATTGATACTCTATAATTATGTTTTGCTAAGAATCCCTTCAGGGATTGGTACTTGAACCCATTTATGGATGAATTTATGTTTGTTGGTTTGATATCTTTATTTGCTATGGATATTTATGTTTTTCATGTTTATTTCAATTAAGAAATTGGAAACTTCTTTCTAAGTTGTTAATGAAAATTGTTTGCATAATTAAGTAGTCTTATAGAGAGATTTACATTAACACTTAACTCCCTTATGGATTGCATTTTAATTTGATTAAATTAGATAGTTTGGTTGAGAAATTTATTTATCTATATTAAAAGAATTTAATCAACTTAGTCTTGAGAAAGAGATATAAGAGAAGTATTATAATAGAAAGATATAAAATATGAACAGCAAAAAGAAAAAGAAATAGAGAGAGCAATATGAAAAGGAAGTAAAATATTATTTGCATGTAATAGAGAGTAGCTATTAGAGCTTCCAGGGAAGAAGTGGCTTGCAGTCTAAATTCTCAATCAACAGAAATCACTTAATATGACATTTATAAGTTCTAAGTTATAGTTTCACATTTTCAATTCCTACTATTTTATTTTTGTGTAATTATCAACTTTCAATTTAAATATAAGATATTTTGTTTATTTTCTAATAATTTGATAAGGATTTAGAAAATATAATTAATTTGAGAATATTTCTAGCAATATAAATAATTTTTTTAAAAAAAAAACTAGCAAACATAAAAATAAGCATAACAAATAAAATCATGCCTATTATTCTCACCAACAATTTATTTTATCAAAATAAAAAAAATTGATTGCCCTTATCTGCACTGTTTATTATATTTAATTAAAAATTCATTCGATTGGATTTTTCATTAAGTTAAAAATTCAGATAGTGAAAATTACTTTTGAAAAGGACAGGGTTCTCGACCAAAACAGCATGCTCACTGGGCTTGGGCTTTTGAAATTTGCTTTACGAAAGATTCAAGGTTACTGTGTGATGATCCACCTCTTGTGATTGCTGCTTGACAAGCCTCTTGAAGATGCTTTGCCTTTCGTCTGATTGTTATATTCTCGCCATTTTCTGGATCCATGAAATTCTTCACTAGTTTTGCTATTTCTTGTCTCGTTAACAAGTTTTCATGACCAGTTCCTTGTTTCACTCTCCACCCAACATTCCAGTCCTCAGCAATCTTCTTACCATTTGAAATTTGATCCCAAGCTATCGCAGAAGTAAGCATTGGAATTCCAGAAAACACCGCTTCCAGTGTAGAATTCCAGCCACAATGAGTCCAAAATCCTCCAACAGAAGGATGACAGAGCACTCTCAGTTGATCACACCATGGCACTGCTATTCCCTTGTCACCATAACCATGTTTAAATAGATTTTTCTCGCCACGAGACACCCACAAGAATCGAACACCACTGTCGAGAATTCCAGCAACAATTTCATCCATTTGGGAACTTGAAACCGAAAGGAAACTTCCCATTGAGACATACAAAACTGACTCTTTGGGTTGGGAATTAAGCCATTGAAAGTAGTCAGGGACGTCAATCTGATCACTAGTAGTCAAACATGAGTCATCTTTCAGTTCTAAATAAGGTATGCTAGGGCCTACAGGATAGACAGGAAAAGAAAACTTCAACTTCAAAGCATCAAAGACACTGGATTCAAGCTCGTATGCAGAAGTGAACAAAAGGTATTGAGCTTTGGACGCCATTGAAACAGGTCCCAGGACTCTGTGCAGTATTTGTGTACCAGTTCCATGGAATAATGTTGGGAGATCTATCAGACGGGATGGAGGAACTCCAGGGATGTAGTCTACAACTTCTTCTGCTCGTTCTGTTCTATGAGAAGAAAACATTAGTAAAATAAATAAACTTGACCATAATAGAAGCTGATATAGGATTCTAACTTATCACAAATCAGATATTCGTATTGGAAGCATTGAACCTATGAGGTTTGCCAGCGGACATAGAGCTACCTGCCTGAAAATATTTAAGCCCAAACTTATTATTGTTATTTCCTATTATTTATTTGTTAATACTGCAATGATAATTTCATCTTTAAATAATATTTTTTATTTAATTAAAAATTATGATGGTGATCATAAGAGGGGGGAAGAGAGTTATTGATGTAAATGAATTGGTTATTTAGTTTACCATCTCGACCCTTGACCCAGTTTCCATTGAAGCACACCAACAGGATGAAACTGATTAAGCAGATCCTTGTCAATTTAAGAGTTCGCTCCCTCCATTTCCTCATTTATCAGTAAGCAGTATCTTTTTCACAATTAGAGGAACAAAATGCAAAATGCAAAAAGCAAAGCAACATCGCAGCCCCTCAATCTAGTGAAAGAGTATTGTCACTATTCACAAAAGGCCACAATCCAACTAATCTTTAACACAAACTTAGCCGGTAAATAGGCTGTTTCTCTCCTGATCATCAAAGTAAATTCTCTTCTTAACTCTTGTATTTAGAGTTTTCTTCGATCCGGAGTTTTTGACCAATACCCAGATCAAATTCCATACCAATCAGTTAAACTGTTACAGAACACGAAAAAAAGCCTACTTTCTAACAAAAGCATAAAGAGCAGGCAAGTTTGGTAAGCTACCTGACACATCATCGATAGGGAAATGACCATTTTGCAAGAGCAGATCAAAATGGAGAAAAACACAGAAAACAGTAGCAGACATGGTCCAAAAGAAAGCAACAGGAATTTGCCTACGGTTCCCAACTCTGACCACCCAATCCAAATAGGTATCAGCTACTATAACATCCACTTCCAAATCAAGCCCATCAAGCAGTTTCTCGAAAGGAGCTTCCATCTTGGTAGCAACAGCTTCCAAGAAGCCTGGAAAATCCTTGGCACGACCTAGTTCTGATGGTATCACATTTGGGATGGTTTTGAATTGAACATTGGGCGGCTTCTTGTATGAGATGAGAAAACCATGCCATTCCTCCGTCACCACAAAAGTGAAGAGAATGTCTGGTTTTACGGATAGCATTTGTTTGCACAGGTTTAGCATAGGGTTTATATGTCCTCTACCTGGATAAGGAATTGCCAGCACATGGCAGCTGGTGGTGGTCGCCGCGGCGGCAGTTGGTTTTTCTTCGGAGGACGACTCCATTGCTGGGTTGGTAAAACGATGATACGAATAATAATGAGTTCCAACTTACCACAGAAATGTACATACATACACACACACACATACAAGAAGAAATTATTGAAAAATTTACTACAGAATAATTTGAATTTTCCATTCAAAATAAAAAGAAAAATTAAGAAAAATAAAAACTTTCATGATTTACATAATTTTTTATTATTATTGATTTATTATTTAATTACACATTAAATTCATAATAATATAAATATACCGCCTAATACAACTAAGTAACCTATTAGTTACAATAAAAGTTTAATATAATTTATTTTATTTTATTTTTCATAATATAAATACATTTTTAAAAATTTAATTAATGCTATTATATTAATTGAGTTTAGTTTAATATAATTATAACATACCTAAATATTTCTTTTGAAATATATAAAGATATATAATTTTGTTAAAAATATTAATATTTATATTAAAATAAAATTTTTAAATAAAAATTAATATTTATATCGATTAGGATTCTACCTATTTTATTTCACATTATTAATATAATATGTAAAAAATATGAAAACTAAAGTATGATCTTCATTTATCACTAGTGTGTATATATACAAACTAAATTTCTATATGATTTTATGCTCGATGTACATTTGGTTACAACAAACATTGGTGATATTAATAGAATGTGAGTGAGCTATGTTAATATAATAGAACATAAATGCAATTGGGCTCGTTAAGCCCATATAATAAAGCTTATAAGCTTATATTGCTTTAGCCTATAAGTAGTTTGAGAGGGAAGCTTCTAAAACATACTTATCCTTTGCTTGATGTGTCTATTACCAAAAAAACCCTTTGCATGTCTCTAACATTTTAAGCCTTATAACTTCTATTATAGCAAAACACTTTTCTCAATGAGTCTTCTCTTTTCTCTTCATTCTTAAGACTCTCTTTTGCATTCCTTATTTATTGCTTTTAAAACAGTTAAACACAATCAATACGCTTAGCTTTCATTAATCCTTTGATGAGATTCTTCGATCTAGCTTAACATTACCCTCCAAGATGGAAACTCCGACAGATCTGGTGTAGTAAGGAAACCCATCTTGCTAAGGTGATTGAAGAAAGTTAGTGAAATTAAGGTTTTGGTGAATAAATCTATAAGATGATGGCATGATGGAACATGCTTAATATTGATGAACCCTTCCTTGAGACAATCTTGAACGATATGATAATTGATTTCAAGATGTTTCATGTGTTCATGAAAAACCGAATTAACTATTATGTGTTTTACCGCTTAATTATCACTATATAATGTGATTGGTAATTTAACATCCAATCTAAAATCATTGAGTAAGTATTTCAACCATTTTAATTCATAAACAATTTTTACCATACTTTTGTATTTAGTTTCAATTAAGGATTTGCTAATAGTTTATTGTTTCTTTGACTTCTAAGAGATAAGTGAGGGCCCTAAAAAATAATAATAACCAGTAATAAATTGCCTTATTATAGGACAAGACACCTGTCGCACCCTATTTTTGAACCTGGGTTGACCTCGGGTTGATCCAGGACCGCTTCAGGGTTGTTTTGGACCGTTTCGGGCTGTCCCGAGCCAGTTCTGGCCCATTTCGGCTCGCCACCAGCCGGACTTGTGCCATCGAGTATGTCTGACCACCGCATGTGTGCAAACATACGCGATCGTGTATGTTTGTGGCACGCCGCATATGCTGACATACGCGATCGCATATGTTTCCGTTATACGCCCTAGGGCACCTTTCTGCATGGGGAAGGGGGCGTTTTGGAAAAATAGGAGGGTTTTTGGAGACTTAGGAGATTAAGGTTTTCTGACGGCTGAAAAACACTCCTGAAAAACATAAAAAAAATTGGATAATTCTAACTAATTAGGGTTAATTAATTGACAAGTCACTTAGACTTTAAGTGATTTTATCCCTAAAACTTGGAATTAGACGATCCTTTCATCCCTTTACTTGGAGCTAAGGAAAATCTACAAGAGGTTGGCATCTTCATCCACTTTTATATTGCTTTTATGTGTTTTTCTATCATATCCATGCATAAACTGCTGAGAATTGATTCGTTTCATTGCTTTGCGTATTGATTTTGCATGCTTTCTTTTTTTTTCATGTTTTGCTTTCACCTCGTATTTCATGCATTATCATGTGCGATCGCGTATGATAATCTCAATATCATATGCAATCGCGTATGATCTTCCCAATCGCATATGTCCTATTTAATTTATTTTGCTTGCCGAGTCATCTATGCCATGTTTTAAACCCTTTACGCATGTTTTACTCATTATTTGCTTCATTCGCATATGATCATGCTCATTCGCATATGTCTAATTTTGTTTTATTTTGATTGCCGAGTGATACGTGTTACATTTCAAGCATGCGCATATGATTTGTTTTGCCTTTTACCTATTTCGCATATCATCATGTGCGATTGCGTATGATCTTCACAATATCATACGCGATCGCGCATGATCTTGAGATTCCAATTTCATTTTTTTTTTATTTCCGCATTTTCCTTATGTTAATTTAGGCATGTCTGTGTGATTTGTGTGTGATTTCATGATTAGTGCCATTTATTATTTGCATTTGTTCCTTTTTATGTGTTTGTTGCCTTTTGCAGATAATTAGGTTAACTTAGGAGGGAGTATACGGGTCGGGCCTGAGGCCCAATCCAAAAGGCGAACCCATCGGACTTGGAGGAAGGAATTGGGCCTTGGGCCCAACATTAGGATTTTATAGGGCTTTATTCGCTTTTATTTATTTATTTTGGTTGGGTTGTATTAAATACCCAAATTGCTTTTATTTTCATTTATTTGCTTTCCTTTATTTTGGGTGGGTTGTATTTAAATACCCACACTTTATTTTGCTTTTTATTTTCCTGTCTTTACTGCTTTATTTATGCTTTCTTTATGCTTTCTTTATGTTTATAACATGTGATGTGTCCCTTTGTATGCTTTATACCATGAAAAAGTATGCTAATAAACTTAAACCTAATTGCGTGTTTAGGAACTTTCATTGAAATTAAATAAGTGAACATAATAAAATGGAATATTAATAAATTTGAAATTCTGAACCCAAACTCTGAAGAAATTCAGGCCGCTTTCCAACACAGGAAGGCCCGGGTTTTATTTCCCAATTTTTCTCTAGTCGTTCAATTGAATTGGCAAAACGAACTGGGTAGCGACTCCACTTAATAACCTCGACGCGATCTTTCTAGGTTAAAGACTAATCAACTATGGAAGTACGCCATTGAGAGCAAGCACCACAGCATCTCACGCCGAACAGCGTGCAGCGCTCCCGCGTCCGAGGCGCGCTATTCTTACAACACCGAGTCAAAATCATAAAATGCATAAAGGTGTAAATCATTGTTATTTGGGAAGAATAACCCTTTATTTATGGTTCCTTGTAGGTATTTAACAAGATAAAGAGTGACTTCTACATATGGTTGCCTAGGTGCATGCATAAACTAATTGAGATGCTAGGTAGCATGAGAGATGTTTGGATATGTGAGACCTAGATAAAGCAATCATCTAATGAGGTGACTATGGGAGGGGCTTTCATCATGACCTAGAACGAGACTTGCAATAGATGACATTATGGCCCACTTGAAATGAAAAGTGAACTTCTCGAGAGGCTCCCTTGAGGAAAGATATATACCCACGTAAGGTCATAAAATTGAGTCTCCACCAAATGGTTTCAAAAAATGGTTCAACTAACCAAAACCATAATGCTAAATTAAACCCTTTAAAGATGGGTTCAAGTAATGAAAATGTATTCATTTTAGAGTTCCATATTAATGCTTTTACCATATTAATTAGTTTATTATCTTAGGCACGTGTATTATCATTCGTTAATTCATCTCTTAAACTTCTAATTCATTCATATAAATCATATGTAAATTGATTTCAATGATATGGTAAACCACATATATATTATCATTTATGTATATGTCAAAATAATGGATGTAACAAAGATGCTCTTTCCTTTCCCTTTCTTCTTTAATTATGTGAACCAGTCTAGATACTTATTAAGTTTGAAACATGTTTCTTTTATATGTCCTTCTATCTTGCAATGTTCATATCTCATATTCTCCTTTTTGATAAATTCCTTTTGCTTGGTCTTATATTTTTGGTTTTGTCCTCATATAGTCATTATAGCATTGCTATTGCCTTATCTAAATTGATTTCTTTTTATTTCTTAATCCGTAAGACCATAGAATAAGCTTTGTGGCACTTAGAAAGGGATCCATTAGCAAGATTTAACTTCAAACATGATCATATGGTTCATTAAGATCCATAAGAAATTGGAGCAGTCTGCCTTCAACACTTATGTCACCTATTTTCTTTGTTGCGCCATAAATGCAGGTTGGCAACATCTGTAAACATGTAAGTTCATCCTAAAGCCTATTGAGCTTTCCATAATGAGTTGAAACTATGAGATTTCCCTATTTTAAGTTGCTAATCTTCTTTTTGATTTAATATAAGAGTGGTATATTACTTTCTCCAAATCTTTCCGTTATTTGATCTTATAACTCCTTTGAGGATGATGCATAAACGAACAAATCAACTAGATCTTTTTTTTAAAGTGTTGAGAATCCATAAGCTTACCATGCTATTAACTTTCTTCTATTGTTTGAGAGATGCATCAGTATCTATTGATTTGACATTAAAGCTATCAACAAAACCAAGTGTATCCGTAAAGCAAGGGTCATAGATTTATCCCAGGACAAGAAGTATGGTATAGAAAAGCTAGTTGCTCATAAGTAATATTCCAAGATTATCATAATTTTGTAAATGAACGGCATCACCTTCAATAATTTTATTTGTAGAAGATATTTCTTCAACTATTTTAGTAGTATAGGTGCTCTAATACCATGTGAAAAAAATATAAAAATTGAAGCATGATTTCTATTTATTACTAGGTGATTTCATGTAAAATGTACATTTGGTTACAATAAACATTGGTGATATTAATAAAATATGAGTGAGTTATGTTAACAGAATAAAATGTAAATGCAACTGAGCTATCCCATAAGCACTATAAGTGGGAAGCTTTTAAAGCAAGACTTATCCTTTGTTAAATGTGTCTGTTGCTAAGAAAAACCCTTCACTTGTCTTTAATGTTTTAAGCTATAACTTCTATCATAACATACACTTTTCTCAATGACTCTTCTCTCTTCTCTTCATTCTTAAGACTCTTTTTTACATTCCTTGTCTATAGCTTTTTAGAATAGTTTAACATAAGTAATACACTTAGCCTTCTTTGTTAATCCTTTCATGAGATTTTTTGGTCTAGCTTAACATAATATGATATCATATATTATATATATAATTTTGTATTTATTGTTAAATTTATCTAATATTAATTTAATTTAATTTAATTATAACTTAGTATTTATTTTGATATGAGCAATATAAAATAATCAAATTTGATGGGTAAGGGAGAGCATTTAATTGGTTTAGTACCCGAATTGGATCAAAATTTTTTAATAGAAAAAAATCAAACCCAACCAAAATTTTTTCGATTTAATATTTTATAAATCTAACTTAATTGAATTTATCTAATATGACTCAGTTAATATGATAAATTTATATATCATGTGAATCAATTTGAGACTTTTGATATGAAATAACTTGTATAATATGAAATGACCTAAATAACATGAAATAATACTATTAATCCATAAAAATAAGACAAATGATATAATTTTGAGAAAAATTAATGCATCAAACCTGATCTGACACAACTTGACATGATCCATTTTAAAAATTATGTTTTAAATAGATTAATAAGTTAACTTATGACACAATCTAATTTTTATTATGTTAATAATGAATTGATACGAATACAATTATGATAAATCCAAAGCCTCTTTTTGTTATTGTATCTATATCAAGTTGATTGATCATTGTTTGGCATGAATTTGTGAAAATTAAATATGGGTGATCGTCCCTAAAATGATAGTAGTTTTAATCACTACTTTACTGCAAGCATACAGTTCATAGTAGTAAGATATCGATCCCACGAGGATTTATGGTCTAGCCACCACTACTTGGATTTCTAATTTGTTCAAGCAATAAATGAAGGTTTAGTATTGGAGGTATAAATTACTGAAATATAAGAAATAATGTTAATGTAAGAATGTGGTATAATGAATGAATATGTAGGGAATGAAATTGTCATCACCGAGCTAAAATGATAATTGTGTGCTCATTACTACCCAAGATATCCAATGACATTGATTACCCTTTCTCAAGGCGAAATCAACTAAATTTCCATCTAATCTTAGATTCACTTAGTCACTCTCATGACCCTCTAATTAGGGGAAACTATAACGCTATCATACAGGAACTAGGAGCATGTAGATCTCTCATACACACTTACCTAACCAGAACGAATAAGCATTCCACAATTCAACTCTTGTTGTAATTACAGAGCATAAGAAATTATTTAGAAATCAATCTTTAGAATTGAACAGCTCTCACTATTTAAACATTTCATAACTCAACTCTCATTGTAATCATGAAGCAGAGACTAATTTCTAAAAAACCAATCTTTAAATTTAAACATTCATAGTAATGTTAAGGCAAGCAATAACAATTATCCCTAGCAAGGGATTTCAAACTTCAAACCCTATTGTAGAGTACTTAGCCACTCATGGCTTTATAAGAAGAACAAGAGAAGAAAATACAACAAGATAGTTTGCCCAAAGAAGATAGCTTTCCCCCGTGTGTATATGTCCCCCTTTGTAATCCAGGCTTCCTCCTTAAATCCTTGAGTGAGATTCCTCCTTTTTCTCCTTTTTCCATTTTCTATTTTATTGCCCATCATTCTTAATTGGCTCTCATTACCTCTATATTGCTCTTTTAATGGTATTTTGTTCTATTATATCACGGATCCCTCTGGCTTATCTGTCCAATTCTTTAAATTCTACTCAATAATTGGAGGTCCATGATCATGGAGTTTAAGTCCACAATCAAGGAGTGCTTGGTGGAAGCCTTACCTTTGATACTGCCCTCTGCCACGATCGTGGAGTTATCCATGGGTCTTGCTCCTCTTGATGAGCTTCTGCCACAATCGTGGAGTTGTTCTTCTTGCCCAAAACTTCTTCACTTTTTCCTTTATTGCACCTTAGACTCTGCACATTTAACACACACATCACATTCTACTAAAAATATGATATTTAAAGCAAAATATAATGGAATGCATGCAAAAATTACAATCTAAACTCCTAAAACACAATGCATGATGGCACCCATCAACATCCCCACACTTAGACTTTTGCTTGTCCTCAAGCAAAGACAACTGAAGCAAAGACAATACACACATCAATAAACATGCAAGGCATTTTTAATATAGCAATGTGTTTCTCAGAAGTAAGACTCTAAAGGATCTAAGATGATGATGATTGTAAAAATGCAAGTCTCAATTAGCCTCAATAAGCTCAAGCTCATTGGACTTGAGGGAGAGTGTTAAAAAAGGTGGAGTAGCTTATGAAAAATAAAAGAAGTTGATAGAATAAGAATTCTTACATCAGGAAAAAAAGAGCAAAACAAGGTCTTTTAATTGAGAAGTCATCCAAACTAAAATGCCTAAAGGTATTTTGGTTTGGATGAAGGCCTCATTTAATAAGCTTAACTTTAATATAGCCTACTATTTAACAATTTTGGACCAAGTTTGTCATACCCCGACCAGGTGTGTCATGCTCCCGTAGAATAGCTAATGGCTTCCCAAAGAAAATCATTAACTACTCTACAAGGGAAGAACCTTCCTCTAAATTCATCATGCACATATGATAATATCAAAGAATGATAAGCCAGGGGAATAAACTCAGAACATTACACGACATACACACCTAATATATATTTCCTGCCTATGAAGAAGATAAATAAATAAATACCATTACAAACTACTCTAAGTCCCTACCTTCAATAAATCCTTATTGAATGGCTGTCCTGGGATCCGTGTTCTTCACTCGACTGCTAACCTGCGTTCATCAAATGACAAACGCTGAGTATATAACTCAGTGGTGCTATAATCTTAACATACAATAATAACAACAAAGATGGATAAATGAAACAAGCCAAACCTTCCAATCGTACCGTAAACAGGCGTTACCTGTAACATATGTACATCCCCTCGTGTATCTGCTAATGGACTATACTTAGAACATAAGCCCTTCTTAGGGAACCTATATCATCTCATCATTATATGCAACATAACGCACATGACATAAGTCACAATCCCTATCATATAACATACCATATCATATATATCATATCACATGGGAATATATGACATCCGTATCATACATAACACATAGATAACAAGGTACATATTCACGTATGTCAGATATTCATTCGTTAACCCTTCATCCTTCATCATTAATCCCATTTTATGTCTCATCATTACTATAAAGACACCATCATTCTTGGTGTTCCTCCTTTCTGTACCATTTTTAGATATCTGTAACAAATTCATATATGCACACTTGGTGCTTCATTCATCTTTTCCCTTACATTTTCATGACGTGTGAATGATAATGATAATGCATGAGGATGCTTTTATGCTATGCATCGCCCTCTTATTTTCCTGTAACATACATTCCTTTCCTTTCTTTTATGATTGTGCACAAT
This sequence comes from Dalechampia spathulata, assembly GCA_948192965.1. Lineage (NCBI taxonomy): Eukaryota > Viridiplantae > Streptophyta > Magnoliopsida > Malpighiales > Euphorbiaceae > Dalechampia > Dalechampia spathulata. The sequence continues at coordinate 13,916 of CANYBF010065437.1, forward strand.
CTCTCTCTCTCATACTGGGTCCCTGTAGGTACCAGTACTCATCTCCTGAAGGAGGGCATATAATACTGTCTGGTGCTTTGCACCCATTTTTTACTGTAGGTCTCGAGACTCATCTCCTATTAGCAGGGAATTAATTTATACGATCCCTTAAAGGAATCTATCATCATCATCATTATGATCCAGTATGATTGGAGCTTATAGCTCTCTTTTCCCTTTCCTCCATCATCCTCATTCTATGCATGCCATGAATGTATTCATATATATATATATGATTCATGACATGATATGCATGCAATATTTCATGGTGCCATGTAGCACATCAATCTATCGAGGCATCTAAACATCATAAATCATCTTTCGTGTCATTCACATAAGTCATCATTCATATAAATCCTTGTATACATCATTATGCACACCAGTCACGTAGTTCATCATACACATAACTTACACATATTGGCATTCATATCATATTTCATAAATCATTTCAATCACCAACATGCATAAACACGTCATTATTTATCAAATACATGCTTTCCTTATTCATATAAGTGTTTCATTCCTTTATCTTTCTATTTTCTAAAATGGTTAACTCATAGAAGAGTTTATCATAATGATTCACAAGCATATAAGCATATAACACGTCCTATGAACAATAAGGTAAGTACTCCCTACCCGTTGATAACTTCTTATCAAAACATCTATTGTAAGAAGCACTAACTTGTGATGGTGGCATGCTTATCGTATGCTCGTAGTCCCTCCATAACCTTCTTCTAGGTTTAACCCTTAATTCTTGAGCTATATATCCTCAAAATCCTGAAACCCTAATGTTTTAGAGAGTTTAGGAGAGTTTATCTTAAGGAAAAGGGAGCATACTTATCCGTTTCAACCCTTTTAAAAAGTTAACAATTAGTCGCGTACGGTCCTACGGAATTCGGTACGCCAGTACCAAACGATATCTACCGATACCCTGTTTTCCTGCGAGTGGTGGTACGCCCGTACCGCCCCAAGCTTCCTGACAAACTTAATTTCCTGCGAGCAACGGTACGACCGTACGACCCAATGGTACACTCGTACCGTCTCCAGGAATACTATGCCACTCCTTTCTCAACCCCGGTATGCCCGTACGGAAACCTATACGCTCGTACCACGCTTTATTCTTAATACTTAAGCCCTAAAACTCACTCTCATAGTACCTAATCCAACCCAATCATAAAAAACTTCCTAAAAACATCAACAACATTGCCCCTCATACTACAAAGAAGTCATGCTTCCCAATAAGGCGGCAATATCAAAACACAAT
>CANYBF010065446.1:0-10909 GCA_948192965.1 Dalechampia spathulata
AGTTATGGATTGGAGCGTGGACCTGGGGCTCAATCGAGACCCTAATTCGGCGGACCCCGAGGTGACAGCTGTACATGGATTTTGGAACTCATGAAGACCCTTTTGTGGCATTTTATTCATTCATTTGGTCGGGTTGTAGTAAATACCCGAATTTGTTTATTTTTGGTCGGGTTGTATTAAATACCCGAGTTGCTTTATTTTCTGTTTGTTTCTGTTTTCGATTTCTGCCTTTTATTTCTGCTTTTATTGCTTTCATATCTGTTATATGTCTCTTGCTTCTCTATGCCATGAAATCGGACCTAAGTGAACTTCAACCTAACTGCGTGTGTTGTGTCTTTTGTTAAAACTGGATAAAGTGAATATGATAATACGGAATACGAATAAAATTGAAATTCTGAACCCAATCTCTGAAGAAATTCGGGCTGCTTTCCCTCAGCAGGAAGGCTCGGGTTTACCTTTTCCCAACTTGTTTTAGTTTCTCAATTGAGTTGACTAGATAAGTCGGGTGGCGACTCCACACCATTTCCTTGACGTGATCTATCTAGGTCCTGTAGTATCTCAGGGATCTATACTTTGGAGAGCAAGCACCACGGCATTTCACGCCGAACAGCGTGTAGCGCTCCCACGTCCAGGATGTGCTACTCTCATAATAGTGCTACATGCTACACACATTCAATAGAGATATATATGATGCATAGCCTTTTCCTACACAATCTAACATGCTTTATATATCACCATGGCTTTATGACATAAATGATGTTTGATGAGTATATGGCACATAAAAGGGTGAAAATGTTACGCATATATTGGTATATGCTATGTATATAGCCTTTTTCTGCACTATATATGACACATATAACACTATATGTTGCACATTATTTGCCAATTTCTAGCAATACACAACCCACACCCTTAAATATAACTCACATGTTTATGGGAAAGAGGTCTGAAAATTGCTAATTATGGCTAAACTCTACTTAAATCACTCCACACTTAATTAAGTTGCTAATTAGGATTAGAGACTAATTAATCTCACTTTAAATCCCTAAACTCATTTAGAATCAAGATTACAAGATAATCATTATTGGTGAGTGTTGGAATGCCTATTCCTTCCTCTTTTCTTTTGATTTCATTGATGGGTTTGTGATTTTGCTTTGAATTTTCATTGATTGGCTTTGATCATGAATGTAACAGTAGCATTATTAGCTTTACCGTAGGTAGAATGATATGTAATAGTCACATATTCACTTAGGTTTATGATTCCTTTCATGTTTTTGCTTAAAAACTCAATTTTTTTATTCTACATGTTATATACGATGCACATTGATGTGGAACCAAGTATCCCATAAATCCTTACACACACTAAGATATAGCTCCAATGGAAGAATAAACCCTCGCCCTATTGAACCCCTAAACTAATAAGTATGAAAATGCAAATAATAAGGCTATGGAAATGAAGGAAATGCTATAAATAGTTTGATAAGTTAACCCTAATTTCCTAATGCAATTAAAAGAAAGCAAATCCTCACTTCCTAACTAAAAACATAACATGCATAAAGCATAAAACCAAAAAGGTCATTTATTGAATAATTGAATATACCTTTAAAGGCTTACAATAGCTCCTATTTATAGTAATTTCTAACCCTAGTCCTTCAAGGATATGAAGTCCTATTCCAAAGAGGATTTGAAAAGTCTAAACCAAGAAGGACTTGGTTATTTTACTCCTACTCTAACTTATAAGATAAATAAATATATAAAATAAGGCTACAATTACATGGAAATTTGTGCAAGCTAATTAAGCTAATAGTTGGCCTATCTTCTTTTCCTTATTGGGTTCCTAACAGGCTTAACTTATGACCCAAGATGCCTAACTCTTTCATAGGCTTATAAAATAAGGCTATGGCTTCATAATTAGACCCAAAAGGTATCCTTTAGGCTTCTTTATTCTCCAAACTCACTTGAAGCAATGTTATGGCCTTAGATGTCTCTTTAAACTCTAAATAAACATTTGTAGAAAGCCTGTTCTTGTAGCTCCACTGTTATTTATTCTTGAATAAATAAGTTCATGGCTACTTTATATTTATTGGCTTGTGACCTTGTAACCAGACCACTTGGAAGAGCTAGTGGTTCTTCCTTTAAGCTTCTTGTGTTCTCTTAAACCCCCATGTAAATCCATATCATTCCTCCTTCCTCAAAAAGATTTATCCTCAAATCTGTATCCATATTAAAGGGAGACAAGTCACTAACATTAAAAGTAGCTAAAATTTCATACTTACCAGGCAAGTCAATCTTGTAAGCATTGTCATTGATGCGTTCCAACACTTGGAAAGGGCCATCTCCTGGTGTATCTAGCTTGGTTCTTCTTTGCTTTGGGAACCTCCCCTTTCTCAAATTCACCCAAACCAAATCTCCAGGTTTGAATCTCACTTGCCTTCATCCCCTATTTACCTTTTCAACATACTCTTTATTCTTTTTCTCTATATTTGCTTGAGCCTTTTCATTCATTGATTTCACCAATTCTACCTTTCTTTTTCCATCTAAACTAGAAAGCTCATGTAAAGGCAAAGGAGATACATCCAAAATAGTTAATGGATTAAAACCATACATAAGTTTGAATGGTGAATATCCTGTGGAATAATGAATGCTTCTATTATAATCAAATTCAATAAAAGGTAACCAATCCTCCCATGTCTTTAATTTTTCCCCACTATAGCTCAAAGCAATGTCTCTAAAGTTCTATTCACTACTTCAGTTTATCCATCTTTTTATGGATGGTAAGTTATTGAATAAAGAAACTTAGTTCCAAGCTTATCCCGTAAAACATACCAATAATATGAAAGGAACTTTGCATCTCTATCAGAAATAATGGTGCATGGCACCCTATACAATCTTATAATCCCCTTAAAGAATTGGTCAGTAACATGAATAGCATTATCATACTTATGACAAGTAATAAAGTGAGCCATTTTACTAAACCTATCAACTACAATGAATATGCTATCTCTACCTCTCCTAGTTCTTACATAAAATCCATAGATATATCAGTCCAAGGTGAGCTAGGTATAGGCAAAGGCATATACAAACCATGAGGCATAGACTTAGATTTTACTTGTCTACATGCAATACAAGAATTACACACTCTCTCAACATCCTTATGCATATGAGGCCAATAGAAGTGTTCATTTAACATATCATAAGTCTTATGTACCCTAAAGTGTCCCATCAATCCCCTATAATGAGATTCTAACATAAGCAAATCATGCACAGAGCATATAGGCATACAAATTTTATTACCTTTAAATAGAAAATCATCATGCCTATAACATTTTTTAAATGCTTCATGTTCACATGCCATATATACATTGCCAAAATCGACATCATCAACATATTATGTTTGAATCTAAGTAATTTTGAACTAAGGGTAGAGATCAAGACATACCTTCTTAACAATGCATTAGTTATAATATTTTCCTTTCTATGCTTGTATTGAATCACACAAGGAAATTGCTCAGTGAATTCAACCCACTTACCATGCCATTTGTTGAGCTTTCCTTGTCCTTTTAAGTACTTAAAGGATTCATGATCATTATGAATGAAAAAATCCTTTGGGAGTAAGTAGTGTTGTTAAACCTCCATTACTTGAACCAAGGCATACAATTCCTTGTCATAGGTTGAATAGTTGAGTTGAGCTCCTTTTAGCTTCTCACTAAAGTAGGCAATTAGCTTCTTTTCTTGCATTAAAACCACTCTAATTCCCACTCCCAAGGCATCACACTCAATCTTAAAAGTTTTATTGAAGTCAGGTAAGGATAGAATAGGGGCTGAATTCAATTTTCCCTTTAATGTGTCAAATGCATACTGCTATGCTTCCCCCCATTTAAAAAGAACTTCTTTCTTCACTATCTTTATGACTGGTGCTATAATTGAAGAGAAATTTTGCACAAACCACCTATAAAAGCTTTCCAAACCATAGAAGCTTCTTACATCAGTCACAATCTTAAGCGTAAGCCACTCTTTTATAGCCTTAACTTTATCCTTATCAACCTCAATTCCTTATGTACTCATAATAAAACTAAGAAACATGAGTCCATTTATACAAAAGGTGCACTTTTTAAGCTTAGCATACAACTTCTCCTCCCATAGAGTTTGTAAAACTAGCCTAACATGCTTAATGTGTTCCTCTAAAGACTTACTATAAATGAGTATATCATTAAAATACATAACTAAAAATCTCCCTAAGAAGGCAAGTAATATATGGTTCATAAGCCTTATATATGTGCTAGGTGCATTAGTTAAACTAAAAGGCATTACTAACCATTCATACAATCCATACTTAGTTCTGAAAGTAGTTTTCCATTCATCTCTAGGTTTCATCTCAATTTGATGATATCCACTTATTAAATCAATTTTAGTAAAGTAAAGAGCCTCATGCAATTCATCCAATATGTCATCAAGTCTAGGGATAAGGTGTATATACTTTACAATGATTTTTGTTGACTGCCCTGCAATCAACACACATATGCCATCCTTTTTAGGCACCAATAAGATTGGAACAACATAAGGACTCATGCTCTCCTTTACCAATCCTTTTTCCAAGAGTTCATCCACTTGCCTTTGCATCTTCGTAGTGTCTAAAGGATTGCTTCTATAGGCTAGTTGATTAGGAATGGTAGAGCTAGGAATAAAGTCAATTTGATGTTCTATAGCTCTCAAAGGTGGTAATTCATTAGGCATCTCATCAGGAAAAACATCAATAAATTCCTACAACATTGAAATAAAACTAGAAGGCAAATTGTCAAGGTTAATGTTAATGTCAGCAAACAAAACTTCCTTATACCTAAGAAGCAAAATAGGCTTCTTTAAGGAACTAACACTCTTAACCTTTCTCAGTCTCACGTACAAATTTTGTTTCTTTTTCCCTTCTCTCTTATTTTCACTCACTAAAGGGCCATTAATTTGTGCACTTTCTTTTATGGCCTCTTTTCCCATATTCTTTCCTTTTACTCTTTTTTCTCTAAGGAGAATGAAACTTCACTCCCTTTTATTCCTAAAGTTGAAACCTCTCTCTCCCTCTCAAGTATACCATGAGTGATGTTCATGTCAAGGCTTAGTGCTCATGTTGAGGCTTGCAAGGTGCTCGTGCTAAGGCTTATTACTCCACATGAAATAAAATGATCCACTAACGATATAAAAGTGATCCATTAGGGAAAACTTAATTAAAATGCTTGTATTGAGGCTTATGACTCTATTGAGGAAGAGAATGTAATCCACTAAGGATTACTCAACTAAGATGCTTGTGTCAAGACTTTCAATCCAATATTGCAATTGGAAGCTTGATGCTTAGGTGAAGAGATTAGTGTTGACCATGAAGAAAGTGCTCATACTAAGGCTTTCGAGTCTATGAAAGATCAAACCAAACTCGCTAATGACATCAAGACTCATAACCCAATACTAACATTACGAGCCCAGTGCTTAAGTTGAATGATCAGTGCTAATCATGTACTATTGATGCTGAGGCTTATGACTCCATTGGGGAGGAAAATGTAACCCAAAACTTTCATTGGGAACTCGATGCTTAGGCAAGGTGATCAATGCCAATCTTATAATGCTCATGCTGAGGCTTGCAACCCTACTATGAAATAGAACATAATATTGGGAACCTAGTGCTTGGGTAGGATGATCAATGCTAATCTTACGATGGTCATGTTGAGGCTTACGATCTAATTTTACCACTGGGAGCCTGATGCATGGTCAAGGTGATCAATTCTGATCATGATCAACTACTGGACTGATGGCTTTAGTACAAGGCTTAAAAATGATATGAAGTCTGAGTTCAGATGCTTACTACTAGGGTTTAAGAGTCAAATGCTTTATCTTATGATTGCTATTGGATCGAGGTTGAGCAATTACTAGTTCTAAGGTGATCAATTATCAGATCTATACTTGCACCATCAAATATGTGTCTGATATCTCTAAAGATAGCATTTAGAACCCGCTGCTAGAATACAACACCTTCTGGTTAATGACTTGACTAGTAGTTAAAGGCTTGATTAAAACTAATAATTTATCGGATAATTTTCCTGCCATGCTAGACATAGAAAAGAAATTTATTAGCAAAGTTAGAATTAAATGGGTCTAGAGAAAGTACCTAAATTTGATGGGCATTAGTTTGCTACATTTTGATTGATTTTTTGGATATTTTCAATGCTACGAGTTGTGAAAATTAAACTCGTTAGGGGAAGAGTGCTCCAAAAATTCTAAAATTTTTATGAGAAGCCTAATTCCATGAGTGCATCTTCATGAGCATATGGCACATTTTAGTAGAGCTCCCTGGTGGTTACTTCATGTTAGCAAATTCTACTACATATGAAGCATGTGTGCTTAGGTTTTGGGTAACTCCACTAGAGATTTTGTATTTTAAGCTTTCATAGGCATGAATTTGAAATAAGATTAGGTAAGAAGAAAGCAATTTTGTTAGCATAAAATTAAATTAAACTAGTTTAGATGATACATGAGCAGGCATTTAACTAATTGTTATTGTTGTTATTTATTGCTTAAAATAGGTCTGTCCCTACCCTTGGAGTAATATGTTTCCTCAGCTAGAATATTTGACTAGCTCATCTTGCAAGGATGAGTGCCATATGCTGCTAGAGAGCCCCAAGTATCAACTCTTTTATTTAGGTGAGTGCGTTGTCAACCGGCAGTTGGGGCTAGAGGGATATGTGGAGCTTGTTGTACCACCATGAGCGATGTTCTGAGCTTCTTATACTGACACAAACCTAGATGTGATTACTATATTGACTAGCATCCCAAGGCTAGAGTGCCTATTAGAGTCACCAGTGTATTATTAGACTTTCATACGTATGTGGCTACTGGGCTCATTAAGTTATCCATATGCAAAAAACAACATGATAGAATAAGTGGATTTGGTGATAAACCTAGCACTTCTAATCGTTGAGGCAGACACCATGGTTCACCATCGAGGTCAAAGAGATCATGCACTGTTGCATCTAGAGCGACACCATCGAGGTCAAAGCCTAGTAGTCTAGATGTGCCACTTAGATATGAGCATCCTAAAGTTTCATTGATGGTCAACTGATGTAACCTCAAAACTCACTGATCTATACATATGATGAGCTAGGCCACCCATATGAGACATCATTCCTGGTGCTAATAAGAGTTGACATCAAGTTTGATCCATAAAACACCATTCTTGTGAGTGAATGAAGTGCATTAGCATGCTACAAATTCAGTTGATTTGTCATGTGCTTCACCTATGTAGGTATTTTGGGATGCCATGGTTGACGTTACGAGGCTACTAATAGGGCTGTGATACTACCATAACTTTGAGATGCTGAATGTCTAAGTAAGTACCTGTTATGATAATGTTTATGATGTTTATGCAAGGATGCATGACCTATATACCTATATGCTCGTGTTAATGCAACGAGTCAATGCTTAAAGTGAGAGGAGCGGGATTGCTATGCCAGGATGACTAAGTAAATGGGTAGAGAGGTTACTTGGTTGATAGCATGCTTAGACTGCTACAACTTTGAAGTCCTAATCTGGATGAGGAGTAGTTAGGAGATGATAATGCCTAGAGCAGATGTGATATCATATACCATATGCATGGTATCATAACTTTGTAGCTTCTATATTAGGATGTAGGATAGAGTGGCATAGCCTAGTATAGCATGAAGGCCTAGTACACTTGGGCTATGGTGTACAAACACTGAAAATAGTCAAATACTCAAACTTTGTATCTTCTAGATTTGATAATGAAACCCAAAATGCTTGCTTTTTTTCTTCTGCAAGAATATTACAGATTATGTTTCTCTACTAAAACATGACCTGTCTATTCTTTTATGTAGGAATAGACCATGACTCAATAATCACTCAATAATCACTCTCTACTTTTTGAACCACTTGTCGCCAGTGGGGTGATATTAAGTGGGGCTAACTGAGTGAGTTTAAACTCCAGTTTCCAAATACATTCCAATAAGTCTTGATCAACACTACTTTTCTGTGCACTACTTTGCAATTCTAGGATCCAGTGACCCATGTCTTCTAGTTTGGACATGTGGAGCTGTGTTTGATGTACGAGGAGTTCGCTGCTATCTTTGGAGTCACTTGCAGGATAATGACAATGCTAGCTATGTTGGCGCCTACTAGGGAGGTGATCTCTTATCTGATCAAAGTTAACCTAATGATAACTAGGTCACTACTAACTACAGAGGACTTTGTAGATCTTGTTGCTATCTTCCAACTATGTAGCCATAAGCTGGTGATTACCCCTTCATGGCTGAGGGTAGCAGGATTTGAACTGCTAGCACAGTTCTTATTCATTGACCCATTTGGCCATAAGGATCTGATGATTGGTCCACTGATAGATTAGATAGAGCAGGGTCAGACCCCTTTCCTGATGATCATGGCAGAGACAATCCTTGGACTGGATAGAGTGAGGGAAGGTCAATCTAGATGCCTCAATGGTAGTTTGCTTCAACTATAAGTATGAGTTCTAAGCTACCTTTGCAGGTTTTTAACTTAAAAAAGCTATATTTTTGCCTTAATTTTTACATGAGTCACCTCTTGTAAGGTGTTTGGCTCATCGAGCTATCTGATTTTGCTTTAGACCCTAACTTTTGATTGAACTATCCTATTAAGGTTTCAATTTAGTGGGCCACTCTAATTTTTACCCGAGCTTTTGTAAGGTTTTTAACTTGATGAGCTTTTTTTTCAATGATAGATCTAACTCTAGGAAAAGCTAGAGATCCTAGCATTACCAGTAGATGATCTATAAAGATATGCACCTTGTTACCATATAAGGAGAGGCTACACCTTTAGCGAGGTGAAAATGCTAACATTCGATGGCTAGATCGAGTGGATGAGGGTCATCTCTAAGGGTAAGGTTAGGTGGACCTATCCTTGGTGGCACATGTAAGGATGTTTATTGACTGTATTCTGCTACTAGGACTCAGAGTTGCACTCACTATAGTCATGCTAGAGTCTATTGTTAGTATGACCATAAATAAACTATTCCTTGATTGATAGAGGTTAAGGGAGGACAACTGTTGTCTTAATTTCTGGAGCATGTGGAGAGGACCTAGCCTCATCGCAAGATTGTGCTAATAGAGATCATTGGAGCTGGATCTGCTACAGATGATAAGTACAACCTATGGGTGCTACGCCACACTTAAGATTTTATACTACATAAACTGTTAGGCAATAAAATTATATGCAATAAAGAAAGACAATGTTGTATGTTTGAAACTAGTATTACTTATGGCTAAGTTTATGAACATGCATTCCATTTGCATTGATGAGATAAAAACATTTGCATGAAAAATATTGAAAATAGCACAAAGGCCCTAATATACATCAGACTTAACCCCTGTCATTGACTAGTCTTGTACGAGATTTTTTAATCAACTATTTTAACATTCTCCTTTTGCTTTTAAGAGCTCTTACTTCTGCATGATCCATCCAAGCAAATTTTTAACTTATCAAGCAATCATTTTTTTCTTTATCTTAACTTTTGCTTGAATTGCCAATGTAGGTTTTTAGCGTACCATACTTTTACTTTATTTTTGCTCTTCTTTTTACCATTTATTTTTAGATAATACCTTTTCAACCAATTGATATTGATAGGCTTGGAGAACTCCTTACCCTTTAAATCTAAGATACGAATGATACCTTTAGATATAATCTTCTTAACCAGGAATGGGCCCTCATAGTTAAGTCAGAACTTTTCATATGGGTCGTGCATAGCCAATCTGACTTGCTTTAGAACCAAACACCTTCTCATATGGCAACAGGCTTGACTTTCTTATTAAACACATTCGCCATGCATTTCTCATAAAGCTATAAATGATAGATAGCTTTTAATCACTTCTCATAAATAACAGCCATCAGTTCATATCTAGCCCTCTTCCACTCAACCTTTGGGAACTGAGCATCTAGAACAACTCAAAGAGACTTTAACTCCACTTTGACTTGTAATACGTATTATATTCCGTAAACTAAAGGATAGGGGGTAGCACCCATAGGACTCCTTGTAGTGATTTTGTAACCCTATAGACAAATCATAGTTGCTCATGCTAATTGTTACATTTATACATATAAAATCCCTATGTGCATGCATTTTATGTATACGTTACAATGAATAATTGATTAGTGCATGAAATGCATGAATGCTTTGACATGATGAATGTGAAATGAAATGTCTTATAGATAAAGGAATTCCATATGATATGAAATTGATAGGGAAAGAAATGAAAACAAAGTGAAAAGATGATTATAAAAGTGAATATGCACTAAACATGCAAATCGGGTATACTTTTGTGGAATGCTTTAAATGAAGCTCTATGATAGAATTTATGTGTGTAAGGTGATGTATTAGCATGTTTAACATGTTATTATATGATAAAGTAAAGTTTAAAATGGGTAACTACAAGTTAAAGTAAAGTTAGAAGTAATGATATGTTAAATAATAAGCTAGGATACAAATGGCATTTCATGGAAAGTTAAGGTTAATATTGGAAACTATATTATGTATGGTTTATGCCCATAACATTATTGTCACACTGTGAGAGTAGCGGATCCCGGACGTGGGAGCGCTGCACGTTGTTCGGCGTGAGATGCCGTGGTGCTTGCTCTCGAGAGTATTGACCCCTGAGTTACTACAGGAACTAGACAGATCGCGTCGAGAAAATAACGTGGAGTCGCTACCTGGCTTATCTAGTCAACTCAATTTAGCAACTAAACAAACCAGGAAAATGTAAACCCGAGCCTTCCTGTGTTGGAAAGCAGCCCGAATTTCTTCAGAGTTGGGTTCAGCATTTCGATTTTATTCGTATTCCGTATTATCATCTTCACTTTATCCGGTTTTAATAAAAGCGTAAATCACACA
>CANYBF010065535.1:0-17045 GCA_948192965.1 Dalechampia spathulata
ATTTAATCCATTTTCTAATTAAAAGTTAAATTATTCACAAAGAAAACTTTATTCTTTTCACTAATTAGGAAAGAAAACGATATTTCAGAAAACACTATTATGCTAAAAACAAATATATAATTCTACTAAACAGCATGTAAAATAAATAATTTAACACAAAACTATTTTGTTTTGTTAATATAACAAAAACCTTATTTATTACCCATTATAAAATTTATTTATGCTAAAAATTAAATACTGTTTAGTCATAATCTAATATGGAAATTTTAATTATCTGATAACATAACCCTGCTTACCCTTTAATATTCTGTTTCAATAATTCCAGCAGTTTTGTACTCTATTCCTATCAATTTTAAATGTCTATTTTCAAAATAATGTCTATTTTCAAAATAAATTCAATAATACCTTTACCGTAACTATGTAGAAATATATCTAATATAAGAATTTATTTAATCATAAAGTAAATAATGCTCTCATAATTACCTGTTAAAAATCTTATTTTTCTTAAGATCCAAAAGAAATTTAAAACCATTTTCTCTTAATTTATTTTAAATATCAGTCATTCATATTTTTGTAATATCTTAAAATCCTATTAATTCTTAATTATCCTCATATCATGTATTATAAAGACCCAATATAAATAGAATAAAATCCTTAACTAACTGATTAAATAACCAGCAATGATATTAATTATATTTATACTTAAATATCCTTTTTAAGTCTCAATAGAATTCATTTTGAAAACAAAACCATTTTCATACCATTTAGCATTTAACCTTAAAGATATTTTTTTTTAAAAAACCACCTTACATGTTTTAACCATCTAATTAATTAAGTTTTTAAAATTAAAAATTGCCATATAATACCATTTAAATAAAAAAAAACATATTTTAATTTTCAAACATTAAATTTCTTAACAGCAGAATTTTATTCATTACAAAAATCCAATTATGAACTTAACAAATTCTAGCATTTACAAATTTCCAAAATCAAAAATAGTCAAAATAACATAAATGTTAAGAAATAATAAACAACCTTTAACTCCCATACCATTTTATGTCATTTCTATATATATATAGATATATATATAATAAAGTCATGTTAGTTTTAGTATTGATTTTATTATATAAAAGAAATCATTATTCCAATTATCTATATATATCTCTTTAATAACAAAACCAGAAACAAAAATTTTCTTATATGATTTAATTATTATATAGTTTGGTTAAAATATCAACTTTAAATTTATCTATTTGTAAAAATAGACCCATATTAAAATTTACATTCAAAACGTCTAATATACTTTTGGTTTTAATTTTTACCTTAAATATCCTATAATTCTTTTGACAATATTACCCTAATATTACCCTAACCCTAATAATTCAAACCCAAAATGGCAATATTACCCTTTTATTTTATTTTGTCATATTTCTAAGTCCAATTAAATCCCTTCAATTCTAACTTTTAATATATTTTTTTTCACCCCCTATTACTTAAATTCACATTTTTATGGTCTTAACAAAAATTTAATTTAATTGATCCTCATTATTACTTAACTTTCTAACCTCAAATTTCCTATTTCTAATAAAATACTATTCAAATAATTATAATTAAACTACTTATAACTTATATAAATTCTAAAATTGTTAAAGAAATATTTATAATATACTTACACATCTAACTTCCTTAATATCTCATCAATTGATCGCTTAAATAATGACGATCCAAGTTTAACGTCAAAAATAAATTTTAAATCCAAAATTTTCAAAATTTACATATACCTAGATTTAGTTAACACAAGCACAATAATGAAAACCATTTAGTCAAATTTACTGTATATAACTCAGAATCCAAGTTTTAATGTCGGTTAACATCAGTTTTAGGGGCCTGTGACAAAAATTCTTAGTATCCTTAATTAAGCTTTAAACTCAATTTTTATTAAATACTTATCACCATAATCATAATTTCACATCATAATCATAATTTCACATCAGTTTTAGGGGTTTGCGACAAAAATTCTTAGTACCTTAATTAAGCTTTAAACTCAATTTTTATTAAATACTTATCACCATCACCATAAATATCCATTACCATGGATTGATGATTTATTCGATCAGTTGAGGGGTGCACAATAAACCCCTAAATGCAGGATATGACAATATGGTTTGAAAATAGTATTCATTAATGCCATAAAAGCAACTGGTGTATTAGTCAATCCAAACGGCATAACCATAAATTCATAATGGTCATACCGTGCACGGAAAGCAATCTTTGGAATGCTTTTCTCTTTCACCTGCAACTAATGATATCCCGATCTTAAATCAATTTTAGAAAATACAAATGCACCCCTCACCTGATTGAATAAATCATCAATCCATGGTAATGGATATTTATTCTTCACAGTCACTTTATTTAACTGTCAATAATCAATACACATTCGGAGAGAACCATCCTTCTTCTTAACAAACAACATCGATGCTCCCCATGGTGACATACTAGGGCATATAAATCCTTTATTAAGAAGCTCCTACAATTGCACCTTTAACTCCTTCAACTCAGTTGGTACCATTCTATATGGTGCCAGTGATATAAGTTACACACCCGACATTACCTCAATATCAAATTCCACCTTCTTAACTGGTGGTACGCCAGGTAACTCTTCCAGAAACACATCTGAAAAATCACACACCGTAGAAATATCTTCAACTTTTGGTTTCTCTGCCTTATTATTAATCACATTAGCAAGGAAAGCTGCACACCTTAATGGCTGATATCAGTCTTGATCCTGTAGCAGATCTAATACCTTACACCTGAACATTAACAAATTCAGGTGCCTTAAATGTAACCACCTTTGATTTATAATCCACCATGGCTTGGTATCGAGCTAACCAATCCATCTCAAGTATCACATCATACTCTTTAAATGGCATTTCTACTACATCTGAGGGAAAAGTAACACCATGAATCTGCAACGGACCTATATACTTGATTCACAACTACATCCTTCCTTAATGGGCTAGATACTACCACATCATAATTCATTGGTGCAGACTCCATAGATGCCAAACAACCTAATGCAGTGCGAATATAGGAATGTATGGAGCCAGAATCAAACAAAACCAAAATATCAGAATCATGTAAGTGAAACTCACCAACAACTACATTAGCAGCTTTGGCCTCATCTTGCTAACACATCGTATATACTCTGGCTGACATACCTAACCCCTTGTGGCTGATTAATTGAAGTTTGACTACCACCAACAACTCCCCTGCCTCGACCTCATCCTCTATCAACTGACCCTGACTGTATTAAACTATTCCCCATAATAGGTCTAGTAGCTATACTAGGGCCATATCTCTCTGCAGCTATATGAATCGATCCAACTCGTAGTGTGCTACAATCTTGTGCCATATATCCACGTCCACTGCAGTTATAACAAACTCTCAATGCCCTATAACAAATACCACTATGCATCCGCCTACAAGTAACACACTGTCTAACACCCATAGAAGCTCTCGGTATCATCTATCCAGGCAAAGTAGGTCAGGGTGAAAATCGCCTAGCTTTCCTAGATCTCTGTATAAACGGCCCTCTATATTGCCTCTTTTACTGTCACTGCTTGGGGTACTACTAGATGATGAGGCTGCCCTTCTTAGTTGTTATGTCATTAACTCTTCCTCCTTCAATGTCTTCTCATGTCTCAAAGCACTAGCAATCAAAGCAAAGAAATCCTCATACATAAACCCCTCAACCATCTTCCAAATCTGCGCCTTTAAACTTTACTCAAACTGCTTGCAATGATCTTTGCTAGTAACCACTAACCCTCAAAGCTCTCTATCTCAATGCCAAGAATTCCTACAGTTTCTCATCGGTATAAGCAGATGGTACATATTTCTGCCTAAATGCTCTCTGAAAATCCTCCCAAGTCAATGTAGAAGGCTCATCCATACTGTGTGGAATTGTCTTCCACTATTCATATGCATCATCATATAACAAAGAAATCACATATTCTAACTTTAACTGATCCAAACAATCCATCTTTCAAAAAACACGCCGGATCCGCTTAAGCCACTGCTCAGCTATAAATGGATCTGTTGTTCTTAAAAATTCAGTAACACCCATTTTATATAGTTTATCAAACTCTCTCTTCAGCTACTCAGTCAATGGTGTTGCAGGATATCCTTGCAATAATCTCATCAAAGTGCTTACTGGTACCGTCACCTATTCTCCTGCAATCATTATCGGGGGTACTACTAGCGACACCTGTCCCGATGCCTCAATTGACCTTGGTCCGATCAAACCCTGTCTATCAGCTCCACCAATACCATTACTACCACCAATTCTATCAGTAACATTAGTAGCACCATTGTAAGGATTATGATTACCCCCACCTTCACCACCCGTGATCATCACTCTATCAGACATTCTTCTATCTACTACTATAAATAGAGATTGCACTTGGTAAGCTTATATATATATATATATACACGATGTAAGCAGCAATATGCAACTTTTACTACCCAGAGCTATACATAAAATAAAATAAATATAATCATTGAAACCATGCTTTGATATCAAAATAACATGTCACATCTTACCCCTTCTATAAGGCATGACATGCTCCTATAATATGCTTAACAGATTATATTTCGACACCAAAATCCGCTAAACATATTACAAAGGATGTTAAAAACAAAATCACGTGACTTGGTGAATAGTAACTTAATAAATAGTAACTTGATGAATAGTAACTCATGAATAGTACTCTTCAGCATGATACTCGTAAAGTAAAATAAACAAAATAAATGTATCCATTGTAGTGAATTTAATGATAAAAACACAATCTACGTTCCATAACTTTTATAATTTAAAAGACTTTAAACAATAGAGAAAACAATTATCAAATGCAGCAGTATAGAAATATCATTTATAATTCCAATTATGAAAACAAGGGAATTTTAAATTTTTGTTGTCACTTAAATAAAAGCTATCAAAATGAAATTTCATGAAAACCAATCAAATTCTCATATAAGTCACTAGTTTTAAGGTAACGAACAAATTAAAATGCAAACTCATTTATGTATATGTATACATCACATACATATGATAAATATGTAAACAGTGCACTTTTTCTCTGGGTTTTTTTTATAGTTACATTCTTACATTATATTTAATATAAACATACATACTAAATAGCTACCTAAATATTCTTCTCTAATAGCTTCAGCTTGGCAGGTGCAAATCTTACCTAATCTTTATTTTTTTCACTACTATGATCTACGTTCATAAAAAGGAACACTGAGTATAAACTCAGCAGTGCACAATAAACTGATATGCCTTATATGAGGGGTAAAATGTGACATTATATGTGTGGCACCATATGCCACGCACATAGCAATTTGACTTAATATATGGGGCCCAATGTAGGCACATTGGGATGTGCATCATATGCTCTATAAGCATCATTTGATGTCCTAAGACATTGTATGATATGGAGCATATTAAATTTGGCCCAGAAAAAGCCGTTGACCAAACATCTTTTTTCGTTATATGCGTAGCATGTAGTGCTACATGCCACGCACATAGCATTTTACATGTTATGTGCTTCGCCTTTCTCGAGCAAAATATAGCATACGCCATATGTCCAGAACACTCAGAGAAGGTTCAAAAGCATGTATGTAAATTGGGGTCAATATCGGGGACCTGTACCGAGCCGAATCGATAAAATCCTAAAATTGCAATGCGTGGGTGAAAAGTCAAGGTCAACACCTACCTTACCAATATCAATCACTTTACCTTTTGCATTGTCTCAAAATGTAACATTTCCACCATCCTATTTCTCCAATTGAGAGAATAGGCTTGCATTCCTAGTCATGTGTCTTGAACATCCACTATCAAGATATCACTTATTCACATTCACCTTGGATTTCAAGCATACCTATCAAATAAACATAATCATATGATTTTAGGTACCTAAATATATTTATGTTCTTAAAGGTTAGTAGCATAAGTGTCATGTGGGTTGTAACCCTAATGACTTTTTCTAATATAACATTTATTACTAGTATATCCCTTCTTTCCATAATAATGGCATGTTACATTTTTAAATCTAGAATCATAATAAATATTTATTCTTTTCCAATTGTTGGATGCATAAGTATTACTCATTTTACATTAAACATAAACACTTATGAGTTTTACTATATTTTCCATGAAATTTAGTAAAGTGATTAGTTTGAACACCTTTGTTCTCCCATTTTCTTTAATGGTTGAAGATGATGCTTTAAGAAATATAGGTTTTTTAAATAAGTAGTGAGAGCCTTGATTAAAGCCAATTCCCTCTTTATCACCTTTGAGCTTTTAATATTTTATAATTGTATCAATTCTTACACCACTACCTTTATATTTGAAAAGATTTTCTTTCAATAAGTCTCTTTCTTTTAAAACTTGATCCTTTTGATTCTTTAGAATTTCATTATCTTTCTTTAAGTTAATATTTTCCCTTTTTAAATCTTCAAATTTTATTTTAAATACAGTTCACCAACTAAATTTTGCAAATTTTTGTTCTCTTTTGAAACACTTAAAAATTTACTTTTAAAAATATTATTTTTGATTATCAATTGCTCATATTTATTCAAAAGGATTTATAAAGCATCTCCTTCATTATCCATTTCATCATTATAGTAAGTTTGGGAAGAAGTACTAACCTCAACATTTTTAAGTTCATCCTTCAATGCCATAAAGCAAAGGTTGGCGGTTTCTTCACTACCAGATTCATCTTCATGAGATTTGCTATCATCGTCTCATGTAGCCTTCAATGTTTTCTTTTTAAATAGCTTGAAAGGCTTCTTGAGCATTAGACACTCATTTCTCATATGGCCCAATTTATTACATTCAAAACAAATGGTCGGATTTTTCTTGAAAACTTCTCTCTTGTTTTGATTCTTCTTTACTTAAAATGGCTTTTTGAAGTCTTTTTCATGTCTTCTTTTCTTCATAATGAGATTCTTTACTCTTTTGGTAAGTAAAGCCACCTCACTATCAATGTCTTCTTCACTTGAGCACTCAATTTTCTTTTCTTCTTTAGAGGCCTTCAAAGCTATTCCTCTTCTTTTATCTTCTTTAACTCCTTGCTTGAATGTTATTTCATATGTAAGGAGTTTTTCAAGAAGTACATTGGTTGATAAAACCGACAAGTCATTCACTTTTGTTATAGAAGTAACTCTTGCTTCCTAATCCTTCTTTGATAATACTCTTAGAATTTTTTAGTTAATTTCCTCCTTTTGATACACTTTTCCCAACTTTATAAGCTCATTTATAATAACAATGAGCTAATTATACATCCCAAAAATGCTCTCATTAGTCTTCATGGTGAACAACTCATATTGATGAGTTAAGAGTTGCACCTTCTTCATTCGTACTTGGTTGGTTCCCTTATGATGTGTTTCTAAAGTATCCCATACTTGCTTAGCCGTCATACAATGAGAAACAGGACCATAGTCCTCATGACTAATGGCATAATAAAACATGTTCATCATTTTCTTATTTCTTGCATTGGCCTTGAATTCTTTTTTAGTCCAAGTTGCTTTTGGCTTCAAGGCTGTGACACTTTCAATAATGATTATAGGAGCAATATAATTACTTTCAATCAAATCCCATAAATCAACTCTATCACTCTCCAATATGGGTAGTCGGTTCCATCAAAGAAAGAAGATTAATTTTAGTAAAAAGAGAGTTCAGGCAACACATAAATTATAGTGGTTTAGCATAACAATTGCCTACGTCCACCCTCCTAAGTAGCAACTTACGATTCCACTAAAATCATTCAAGATTACACAAATGGATTCTTCAACTAAGAGTCTTAACCTTAGTGTTTTGTAGGTTAACACTCAAACCTTTACAATAGAGATCAATCTTATAAGATAATACTCTTAATTACAACAATAATACCCAAGTAATTACTCTCACCAACCTAATACAAAGTAATCAAAGTAAATTAATTAATGAATTCAAGAGAACAAGAGTGATTTGAAAGAGAGAAGATAAAATAGCTCAAAATTCAAGTTACTTACTTGAAGGAATGATTTCCTAACCTTAAATATACTTCTTTCTCAATATGAATCTGTTACTCTAAGCATTTAATGTTAATAGTTTCGTTTGATACTTTTTTAAGTTAGATAGAAAAATTGATGCTTAGAGTCGCGTATGGTCATATACCCAAATGATATGTCCATACGAGTGCTCAAAATTTAAGTTTAAATTTAGGCAGTGATTGTGGTACGACTGTACATGAAAGTGGTATGTTCATACTAAAACTTCTATTAAAATTGTTAACTCCTTTAGAATGATTCAAAAGCTTTCAGTATGTCTGTATCAATCAATGGTATGGCCATACACAATCTAACATAAAATAAATCATACTAAAAATAATATAAATTATTTATTAATATCAAAATCCATAAATAATAAGTCAATAGAATTAGTTTTGCTCCTTAAAATTGATTGTGGATTAATGAAGAATGATCATGAGAATAAATTGAAATTCCTTTTATATAGAAAATAAATTTGAATATATTCTCCATTAGGTTAAAAAAACTGAGAATTATTTTGAATAATTTATGGAATTCTTTTTATGGAATAGTTTGGAAGGAGAGGAGAAATACAAACAAAAAAGAGAGTGGAAGTTGTCAAAGTTTGAAGAAAATGATGCTAAAACAAAGTACAAGGAAGGCATAGACGACGACAAGATTCCTCTTCACCCCACCTGCTTCCCATTTATTCTGCTTAATTTTATACTTTTCTTATTTTAAAATATAGTTTTCAAATTCACAAATACATTTTTTAAGAAATTAAAATACAGGAAATGAACAACAATCACAGTTAATCAATTAGACAAAACGACATGGTTTCTTAATTTCATGTGACATCAGAATCATTGTCTAATTCTTTTAATTATAAAAAAATAATTTAGAAATTCACAACTATGGCATTTATGTTTATGCTTGATTGAAACATAAATTTTAGGAAAAATATTAAATTATAGATTTATTATTTTTTATGATATTTATGTACTTGTGATTTTTTTTACGGCTTAGATCATTATATATTTAGATTTTATCAACTTTAAAAATTAAAATTATTCAATAAAAATTAATTTTTGAGCAATTCCAAAAATATTATAATTTATTTTAAAAATTATTTCTTCTTATTTCTATGTAAATTGGAGACTTGTATTAATTGTATTCACTAATATAAATTTATTATTATTAGTTGGATGCTAAATGCTTTTATAAATTTTTATTTTTATTTATTAGAAAACGTGATTATTCACCATAATAAACCCTGCTCTTTATTTTTTTAATTGTATATAGAATTTATTTAAATATAAGATAATTATTTTTGTTTATTGAAATATATAATTATCTCCCATGATTATCATTATATTTTAGTTTCAAGGTAATAAATTTAACTATCCATGAAAACACATGTATGTATTTTATAGTATTTAAAGAAAACAATTATGTTGATTTTTTTTTATTATGATGATGTGTTAATAATAATTGATGATTTAAATTATAATTTTTTAAAATTTTTATTATTAAATTTTTATGCTTTTATTATTCATTTAATATAATCATATTTATTATTTATAAATTTTATAATTTCATGTTTGATAATTTTAAACTAAAAATTGAGGATTATGTATAAGATATGATATTCTTAAATCATCTTAATTCGATTTTAATTTTAAGATGGGCTCATTTGATTCAAAAATTGATTTTGTTATCCTGAAATTAAAAATTCTCAAACCCCAAACACGCACATACATATACATATACTGTGAATATTATATTTATTTACTTGAGACTATATTTCTTGAATAGATTTAGATTTTTGATTAAATCTTTAGTTTTTAATTAATTTTTTAAATATTAATTTAAAGATATGATTATTATTTACATGTAAAGAAATTATAAGGCATAATCAAAATAATTAAATTTTATTTTCAAAAATAAGTTAATTTTTATATAAAAATGATAATATTGTCCTTTTTTTTTTGTAAAATTGAGATTGAATAGTAAATAAATAGAATCAATCAAGAGTCTTACTTTACTAATGTTGAATTTTAGGGATAATGATGTAGTAAATCCAGAATCATTCTACTCCATATATACCCTAATTATAAAAACATAATATTTTATGGATATAAATATTATTATATATTTAAATTTAACTTTTACTGAAATTAATATATATTTAAAAGGCTGCAATTATACGATGGAATGGAGTGGTAGAAGGAGGATTTCTGGCACCCAAAGAGGGGAGTAGTTATTGAAGTCAAACAAGTGATTGGCTATTGTAACCTGTAAAGACAAGCAGAAACCAGGCAGCGTGTGCAACAAAAAGGGGCCTTCTCTTCATGGCCCACTTTTGTCCCAAAAAAACAAAAAAACAAAAAAACAATTTAATGGAAAGAAGACCTTTGAAACCAAAATTAACGGGAAATGCTCGTCTTCATCTTCTTGGTAAACACCCTCATTTCCTTCCATTCCTTCTTTCTTTTGCCCTTTTTTATTGTTTACTTCTTCTTCTTCTTTACTATGTTCTTCGCTCACTCACTGTCTCTCCTCCATACTACAGCAATACGACCCTCCTGGTAACGGCGAGCAAGAGAGACATTGGTAATTACCAAGCTCAAAAGGAAGAAAAAGATGAAGATATTGATATACCAACTAATTACCAATAGTGACGGCGAGCAAGGTAGTTGTTATTACTATGGATATAAACAGGAAGCATATAAGGCCACCCAGTTGAGTCTTTTCAGTTCTAGTTATTCTTCAAGCCTTACACACTACGTATTTGTGGGATTCGTGACCTTTTTTGATCACCAGTTACTTTCTGGATTCCGGTGAAGAATTCATCGGAACCACCGAATTTGGAGGCGTACACGGAGAGCCAGGCATTTTCTTTCTTATTCTCCTTCTTCTTTATTCCGCATGTTTACCCTTATGGTCAGTTAACGACTGATGTTTTCTTTGTTTTGAATGTGGGAATTGCTGCCGGCAGAATAGAGAGTAAACAGTTAATTACAAATAGAATATGCAATACCCTTCTTACAATCAATGTGAAGGCGCAGATTCATACCAATGAAATAAGTTTTGACCGGTCTCTCCTTTGCATGTTTCTGTACGTTACTTCTATAGTTCTTACCTTAGTGCAAGCTTTTTTATATAATATAAATATTAATTAGCTGTTCATGGGTTGCGTAAGCTGCACCCTTTGTTACATGTGATAACCTTATATCATACTTTTGTTAGATTTTTTAATATACCCAGTCCATTAAAAAAAAGACGAGCATGTTGAATGCTATCTTGAATTTCGAAACTCTAAAAGGAATAATTCATGGTGAAATAAAAATATCCTCACCGCACAAAACTGAACTCGCGTGGTTAACTATGATTTGTATGTACTGTCGGAAAACGGTCCGGTCTCAATGGAATGGGAGAGAAGTCGCCCAAAATCTATGACTGCTAAAGTCAAAAGCATGTGGACAATCTCGGAATCCCGGTCGGTCGGATTGGGCCCGAACGCTACTTACCTACATTTAACGAAATTCTAGCCCAATTAAATAGAATAGTTTCAAAAAAAATTAAAAAATTAATAATTTTTTTAAAAAATATTAATTTTAAAATAAAATCATATTATACTTTTATTAAATCTTTTTACAACTTATAATTATTTTTCATTAATATTTATAAAAAAAACATGTTATTTTTATAATTTTTCAAAAAATATCACTTTTTATATTTTTCAAACTTTGCCACTTTTTTTTGTTCTATTCATGCTTGACTGACATAAATCATTAGATTCATAGTAAATCCAAAAAAAATGGGATAATCCTTTATACTAAATAAAGTAGTAAATATGTGAAATAAAAAAGTAAAATAATTAAAATAATTATTTATAAAATTATTTATCATGTTCAACTCATTAATATTAATGATCACTCTAGATGATAAAAAAAATTAAACAATATATAGTAATTTTTAATATAAGCTAAAATGATTCATCCATTAGTACTAAATCTAGGTATTATTATCATATTGGATTGAATTTTGATTCAAATGGATATCATCAATTTGATTTAGTAAGAATATTTTATTTAATTTATTAAATTAAATATAAAATATAAAACAATATTAATTTAAAATATCATATTTAACATGAAAAATTAAACAATATATTTATTAAATATTTATATTTATCAATATATAAATTAAATAATATATATATAAATATATATATTAAAACCCGCTTGCTAACATTATTATAGACAATCATGATTCTCACTTTTGACTAAACAACATACTTTATTGCCCAAGGCATACATATTTGACTTATAGTGCACTTTTATTGTTCATTTAAAACTAATTTAGAGTATGAGAAAAGCAATAAATATCTTATGCACCAACTCTGTTTATATTTTTATAATTTTTTAAATTTATGAAACCGACTATAAGTCAAAATTTTCATTCGTTTTGCTGACCTAGGAAATAAAAAAAAAAGCATAATATATGAAATAAAACATTAATACGGATGATAAATATTTCTAAATCTTAAAATAATATAATATATTAAAAATTTATTATTTTAGAACAATTTATTGATTTTAAAATTAAACAATCAAAATTTATAGAAAAACATACCGATTAATAATAATTAATTAATGATAATTAATTTATGAAATATTAAAGTTATAGAATAATAATGATTATGGAAAGAATTCTAAAAAAATGAATTTCATAATGGGGATGAGTTTTTTTTATACTATTTCAATGAAAATTCAAATATATACTGGTGAAGAATAAAATTTAGATCATTAAAATTACTGGTATTATAGACGTCATTCCAATTCTAATTGTAAGAAATTTCGAAATCGGAAAGATGATGGCCACATTGGTATATGCCAAGCAACGCCAGATCTGCCAATATTTGGAGGCTTTTGAATTTGAATCTATTTCCCACCTCGATCATTTAACAAACAAGTCTCTGCATATCCACCCACTAAAGGAACGAATTGAAAAAATAAAGTCAAATTTTCTTAAAATTGAACTTTAGCATATTAGCATGTAAAATAAGGGTCTACTTTTAGCCACGCAACTCAATATCTCTTGTTTGCATGTTACAGTTTCTATGAATGCATCAAATATGACATTGATGTCTTACCATCTGGTTGGAAATATCAGATTTATCATGGTTACAGGAAGTCTAATTCTGGGATAAATTTCTTGTCCAAGTGTGTATGTCAATTTTTTTTAGGTTTGTATATTTTTTAAGAATCTTGAAAGAGGTACTCTATAATAACTTAACTATAATTTATGTTCACATATAAGTATGATGAATTTTAAGATTATATTATCAACAAGTTTTAATTAATTTTTCTTATTATGAACTTGATAATCATGATTTTTACATATATTTTTCCCCTTATTATAATGTCCTTTTAAGTATTGTTTTCATGTTTTACTTCAAACATAAACATATAATATAGTATTTCATGCATTATTCATATTCTCATGCATCATACTCATATATTATATACTTAGCATAATTTCATATATTTCCATACATATTTTGTATAATTTTCATGATATTTCATATAACCTAGAAATTAGTTTTATTTAGATGGATTTTGCTAGCATATATTAAGTTTCGCAGGTGCTATTTTATAGTTAAATCATAGTTTTAGGTCTTAGAATTTGAATTTCCTCATTTAAGCATTAGAAAATAGGAATTTATATGATTTTAGCGAGTCATACACGACTCGTGTATGCCATACACGAGTCGTGTAAGATTTAGCTTCTTAGAACACGACTCATGTAGCATTTACAGGACTCGTGTGGTGCATTTAGGTCATATTTTTCCTTCTTTTTCTAGCCCTAGGATCATAATAATATACGGTTAGGATGCATTTAGATTTTAAATAGTTGTAGGAGTCTTTTAGTTCTTAAGAATGTGGGGGATTGATATTCACGAACGGAGAGCACGATAATAGTCTAGGGTAGAATTAGGGTTTTTGGGGAAGAGAAGGGAAAAACTAACATTCTTGCATTGTAAATCTTGTTAATCTTCTTTTGAATCTATCTTTGATAGTTCTTCATCAAGACATTAAGGAGAGCAATCGGATTGGATGGAAAGGAAGAGTTGAAGTAGAGTAGCAGCAGATTGTTCTAGTTTCTCTTTATCTTCCTCTCCTTCTATTTAGTTTTGAATAAGTTTATGGTTGTATTTTCTTTATACTTCATGTCCTTTTACTTTATTTATTTTTCAGTATGATTTGATAGTAGTTGTAGGGATTGGATGATGATTTGAACAGATTTAATTCCTTTTTATTATGAATTCATTTACCTCTTTATGTTCTTGAGTTGTGATTCATGCTTATGATGTTTGATTATTAGAACAGCCCTTTTAACATGAAAACATTGAATTAGTTTTGTTAATCGCTTTAAAAGAAGGTTTAACCTAACCGAATGAATTTAAGAACACCAAATGATAACTACCTAGACATAGGAGTTAATTAATTTGGAGGCACAAGGTGTAGTAAATGAACTTAATCATTGAAGTTAATCTTAGCAATCACGAAAGTAAGGGTTAGCTTAACTTTAGTAGGTAAAGACTCTTTTGGAAGAAAGAAATTTGCATCTAAACACTACTTTAAAGTTGGTAATTAGATTAATAATGGAAGGTTTAATCTTTGTTCATCATCATTCAACTTTAGGTTTAATTATATATTATATATATTTAGTAGTTGGTTTATATTTTTAGTTAATTAAATAAACTATAATGTTAATTTGCCTAGATAATCGATAAAATCAATAGCTAGTACTTAGCCACTCTTGGTCCCAGTGAACGATACCCTTATACTGCAGTTGCAATCCATATTCTTACAGTGGCGTAATTACAATTTAAGGTTTATAAATTTAAAACTTGTTAAAATATTATGCATGTGAAAATAACACTATTTATACGTCAACAAAACTCGTGCCACTGTAAGAATATGGATCATGAATATAATGCAAATGTATCATTCATTAGGATCAATACTAAGTTAAGTACTAGTTATTGATTTTGTTGATTATCTAGGTAGTTAAACTTGATTTGATTTCATTTATTTTCAAGGGAAATAATTACAATAAGACAATGACAAAATAAACTAAACTAAATGTACATGAATTTAATTAAGTAAATGCATTAAAATAACTATATTAAGAACAAAAGCTATAATTGAGAGAATGCTTATAAGAATGTAACTCCTAGCAACTATTCAATGGGTTTAGCAAGACAGCAACTAAATATAATTAATCCTTCTTTCAAAAGCAAGATCACCTATCAAAATCAAGCTAATATCTACTTTTATGAATGCTAGGTCAATTTTAATGAATAAGCACAACCTCTAACACTAATGCCCCCATTTAATTAACTTTATGTCTAGATAATTAATCAAATGGTGTTATTATGTTCATTTCAATTAGATAATCCTTCTTCCAAACCAATTAACTAATCTATTAGGCAATAAGCAAGTTAATGGACCCTATCAATATGCAAATTCCCATAATCAAATAAAGCAATATAAGTTTATGATAAACTTCAAATAAATATACTAGATAAACAAAAACATAACATTCACAAGCATTGGATCTCAACCCTAACTAAAAAGTTACTTAAACATAGCAAAGTAAAATAAATTAGAAAATATATGAGTTCTTAAAGAAAATTCAACCATAGGTTAGATCTAAAGCAAGTAAAATAGTTATCTTTTTTCTTCATAATTGTCTTCTAGGTCTCTAATTGCTTCTTTACATTACTTCAATCTCTTCATCTCTTAACTACCGTTCTTGAGTTGCAAGACTACTAAAAAAATATAAATTGAAAATAAGATTAGATAAACAACTAAACCTAACCTAAAAGGTTCTCTGCAAAAGTAAAGAGAGAGAAAACTAATTCTTAAGGATGAAGATGAAGTCGTCCCCCAAAAATTATCAAAAAACTAATATAAAAACTGCTAAGAGAATGTCATTTTCGTATGTCTAATTTTGGCCCTTTAAAATATGATCTAATGGCTTGAATTTAGAGTGAAAATACATGTAAAATTATGACATAATGACTCAGCGGGAGTCATGTTGCACTCAACATGAGTCATGTTGAGTTTTGGAGTGAAATATGAGCAATGTTGAGTCTAACATGAGTTGTGTTACCCTTGATATGACTCGTTTTGAACATATTTTCAATTTATCATGTAAATTTAAGGCCAACACGAGTCGTGTTGATCATGACATGACTCATGTTATTCATTGCCTCCAAAATCCAATTAATTTGAGTCTAACTTGAATCGTGTTAGCTTTAACATAACTTGTGTCACATGGACACTAGAAATTCAAGCATAAACAAGTCTTTTAAGCCTATAAAAATATGAGAAAACAAGTTTACACATAAAAATATCTAAGAAATTGGCAGTAATCAAGATCAACTTTCATGAAATAAGCAATCATGCTCAAAAATATAAAATTCTATAACTAAAATGGTCTAAATATATGAAATAAGCTAAAGGACAAGTGCTAACTCAAAAGTATGAAAGATGCTGTTACACCCACCTAGAGACCCTAGGAGTTAGGTCTTTATGTGTGTATATGCATAGATGTATGGTAGGATTGCCATACGTATTTGATGATGGTTTTGTGCTTATGTGTGAATGTGAATTGCCTTGGTTTGGAATGCATGAATTTATGTGTATGCAAAGGATGACAATGTATGGCTTTGCATTGTACCACTTGTGTTTATTGGCTTGTTTTGCATGTGTCGTCGCCTTATAGGGAAGCGTGCCTTCTCGGTTGGATGAGGGATGACAAGTATTTATGGTTCGGATTGTGATTGGAAGTGTGTTTGAGAATGGTATGAGTGTTGTGATAGGTTTTGTGGGACTTAGGCAAGATTGTGCTTGGAAAGTTACTGTAACGACTCGTGAAGTGGCATCACGACTCGTTAC
>CANYBF010065625.1:0-10334 GCA_948192965.1 Dalechampia spathulata
TGGTTCCACAATGTCTATATGGGAATTGGAATGATTGCAGAGAGCTGGTTCTTGGTCGTTTTATAAATAAGGAAAAATTGATACGTGCGAGGCTGTATTTCTGCGTACTATAACCGGCTTAGCAATTTTACCGTTAGACTATCTATGAATCAATGATTGTGATTTTTCAATGAATTACTTGTAGCTTATCGGTTAGGAAATTTCTCAAATATTAATTTCCTCTCAAAACAAAATTTTGATTTTATTTTATTTATTTTTCTCTGATTCATAAATATTTTTATTTTATTTTATTTTATACGCAAAGAATCAAAGGATCTTCCCGTCCTTGTGGGATCGACTCTTCTTCCACTACTGCAAATATTGTTAATTTTCTACGTGGAAAGTAGGAATTAATTTGACTGTTTCGACACTCGATCAGTTGTTGAAGATTTCAAAATGAAGATGGAGTAGCTCAGTTGAAATTGTTATGTGAGAATCTCATAACTTGGAGTTCCGAAAGATCACTAAACAATGCTAGATTTGAACCATGAAAATTCCAATGATGAAGATACAAATATTTAAGCGGCCTTATATTAGGAATGAAATTAGGTTCCAAAAATATTGTAATGTTTATCCAAGAATCGTCCAAGTATTGGAGAGAATTGGTCCAATTAGATTCTGGAAAAAAGCCAGTGAGGTCAACATTGTTGCTTAAATCAAGCCTTTCAAGATTTTGTATTTGAACTATATTAGCAGGGAGTTCCCCTTGCAAACTGCAACTAAACAAGTCAAGAGATGTCAAAGAAGAAGAAAGGTTCATCAAGGAAGCAAGTGCAACCAAAGACAAGTTAAGAGATTCCAAGTTAAATACTTCTAATTTAGTTAGGTTTTGAACAATCTTCACAAAACCACCAGTATCTAACTGTGAATCAAAATTGAAAGAGAGATCAAGCTGGACTAATCCTTAAGGAAGATTAACATATTCTAAGAATTGTCTGGGCAGCCCACAATCTACAAGTTGAAGAGATGTCAAAGAAGAAGATAAATGCATGAAGGAAGTAGGAGCAACCATGGACATGTCTATATTACATAAAGCATGCTGAAAGAGAGGTTAAGGCCAACGGCATTACCAATTTCTAAGTCACAACTAACCCCATCCCACAAGCAGCAATTGGTATCCTCTTTCCACGACTGTCTTTTTAGCTTAATGAATTGATACATGAAGAAATATGATCCAAATTAAAATATTATGAATTTATGAAAATGGAAAAATAAAAATCTATTAGGATTATACCACAATTTAGTATACAAATAATCTCAAAAATCAAAATATTATAAATTTATGAAAATTAAAATATAAAAAAGTATTTTAATATGTTTTAAAATATATAAGTATTTGAGTATTAAATAAATATATATTTATTTTGTCAAATAAAAATACTAAATAAACTTTATTATTTTTAAAAAAATTTAAAGGTATTTAGATGTTATATTTCAAATAAGTTGAGATGTATAAAATGATAAAAATTAAAGTTTAAAGGGTAAAGTAACCTATTATGATAAATACAAGGGGTTAACTATTGATTTTTAAGCTTATTTTTAGGATTTAGTTTGATTTTATATTGGAAATTTTTATTTTAGCAATCAATTGTAATTTAACTCACTTTTTTGATCCAAATTGATTTTTTTGTCACTTTAAATCAAGTTCCATAAATTAAAGAAATTACTACTAAAATTAATTGATGATATTAACATGTAAAGAAATTTAAAATTATTATTTGATTAACAAGAAGTACAATCAGATTCATCTATTTTTCAAAAATGAACTCAAACACTCTCCTAATATCAAGCAACTATCCAGATTTTTTCTTTTTGTTAATGCAGTAATTATTTCTTATTCAAAATTCAAATATGAATTATTATAATTTTACACAACATCATGAGCTTGTATTTTCTTTTTAACCTAATTATGCATTTTTCTGATTTTTGACTACAAACATATCAAGTTAAAATTGCAAATTACATATTTTATTAAATGTGCAAAATTCTAAAACAAAAAAAAAATGTTAACGAACAACACCAAACCAAGAATAATAACTGAATAATGTTTAATAAAATTTTATTAGAAAATATAAAATATTTCAATATAGATGTGACTTAGTAGAAAAATCAACAATAACAATGATAAACATGCTTATTATTGCGTAATTTGCAAATGCCGCCTCCATTATTGCAACCGCTGCAATGATCTGCACATTTTTGATCATCGATTTTTGGATTACATATTCCCCACTCAGGATGTTCCGTGCAACATTTTACACCAACTTGAAGAGGTAGCGGATCAAATTGACTAGCTGCTACAATATTCATATTATAATTTACACTCATTAGGATGAATGCTACTACTAAAAAAATTGATAAAACCTTCACTTGAGTCATTCTCTTCCTAATTATAGAAAATTATTGCAAGAAATATAAAGCAATGCTAAGTTTTGAATGGTACAATAAAAAATCACAAGGGATGTGAATTGTGCATTACATGGTATACAATGCTTGTTCTTATATAGGTACTAAAATCATCCTCCCATGGAAATAAAGTTTTAATTATGGTATTTAATATATAACATTTTTTAAATCCTTATGCTACTAATTAGAATCATGGATTTCCTAATTAATTCAGTTTTTAATTATCCCAAATAAATCATTAAAAATGAGAAAAAAAACTAATTAAGAAACAATCTCAGGATCACTTAAAAATATTTATAAAATAGATTGGCAGCATTAAACAACTATATATGTTTTTCCATGAGTGGTATATTCATTCCTTGATTTTTTTTTTCTTTCTAAATTTAGATTGGAAATATTAGAGCTACCAAAGTAGCAAAAAGAATAATGTCGTTTGATGCTTTTATTTCAATTTCTTATGATAAAAGAATAATGTCGTATTATATAACATGTTAAAGTTTATTTTACATTTCTAGTTTTAATTAACATAATGATTGCTTCAAAATAATTAATATCAATAATAATACTTTATAAGATTGAAACTATATGAGTGCAATTTTTCACAAATTTCATTGATAGAGATTTATAGAAACTTGTTGATGTTTATACTAAATATTATTACTTTTGTTAATGAAAGATTTTTTGAAATAGTAAATTATGATAATTTTTTTAAATGTGAAAAAATAAAGTATCATAATACTTGTTGACTTTGATTGATTTACAAGATTTTTAAATATACACACATATAAAAATATATATGTATTTAATAAATATATTATTTGATTTGAAGTATTTATAAGTTTAGTGACGGCAAATAAGGTATAAATATATATAGGTATGTAATCTTACAAGTATTTAAAAATATTCCTGAAATACCACATCATACAAAAATAAGATATTTTATATTCAATTTTATAGATGAAATCAAACATTTTATCAAATGTATATATTTTATAAAATACCTCATTTTAAAAGACTCAATAAATTAGCCATTATATAATAAATTAATTTTCATATAACCACTACTCAATTCAATTAAATGATAATTTGAATAACAAGTTTAAGAACTTAAAATGAAAAACAACGGAAAGAAAACTGAATAAATTAAATTCTAAAATGAAAAAATGCTAGAATTCTATTAGTCAAAAAATATGAGTTTTAATTAGAAATTTAAATATAAAGGTATTTTATAATAATGTAAAAGTTGGATTTTTTATAAGAAATTAATTGTATAGATCTTTTTTCGGTAATGTGAAGTTGTTATAAATACAAAAATTATTAGATTAACTCATGTGTTGTACAACGATATATAGACATTCAAATGAAATTTTAATTATAGTAATTAAGGTATTTTTATGATATTAAAACCAAATTATAAATTTCCTAATTCATTATTTTATTACTGATGAAGAACTCACAAAAAAATAATAGAAAAAAGATCCCTATAACATTTCAAGCACACCATACAGGTAGTAAAAGGTTAATTTATCAAATAAAACATGTAATTGACTGAATTGACATCACCTTGATATATACAAGAGTTGAGAAATAATTTTGATAACATTGCATATGTATGTTGCCCTCAGATCCCTCACATCCAAATCTGACATTCCTTTGAAATGTGAAGGCTCAGAATTTATATTCATAAAATACACTATAAATATTTGTATCTTTGATTTTTTTTTAACTCGTAAAAATATAATTTTGTAAATCTTTTGTATAGCTATTATATACTTATAGTAAATCTTGTATATCAGATATTATTTTTTATACAATATACTATAAACTTTTTGTAAACTTATTATATACTTATTATATCTCTATTATATACTTTTGTATACTAGTCATACACTCTTTGTGTATATACATCATACACTCTTTGTGTATATACAGACTTTGAAAAATATTTTAATCATGATTTTTAATATGATTTCTTTTATAAAAAATATAGTAAAATCTTTCAAAAATTATGAAAATATAAAAATATATTTTTTCAAATATGAAATTAAAAAATTATTTTAAAAAATTTGAACTTTTTGAAAAAAGTATCATATATATAATACATATTGAAAGGATTTGAAACGTATATTTGGAAACCAAAATTGTAAATTATAATTTTTAAAATATTAATTTAAAATAATATGCTTTTAGATTTTAATAATTTTTAATTTTAAAATTTTTTTTATAGGAATTAATATATTATATATCGAAAATAAAAAGTTAAAGAATATCAAAAATGAAAAAACTGTAAAATATTCTTTATTATTAGAGAATAAAAATATTTTTTATTATAAAAAAATATTTTTGCAAAAGATAAATCTAAAAGAATTTATTATTAAAATTAGATTTTTTAAGAATTTCACATATTTTTTTATGAATTTATGATTTATTTTAATAATTTATAATTTTAAAAATATTTTTATAGGAAGTAATATATTATATATTAAAAACTAAAAAAGTTAAAAAGAATATCATAAATAAAAAACTGCAAAATATTATTTATTATTAAAAAATAAAAAATATTTTTATTGAAAAAATAGTTCTAAAAGAATTTATTATTAAAATCAAATTTAAAAAAAAATTTCACATATCTTTTTATGAATTTATAATTTATTTTAATATATATTTTTTATTGATAATATCATGAAATTATTCAAATTATATTTGTTTTAGGTATTTATAATTCACTTTTCAAATTTTCATAAGATTTTAACTTCATATTTTCCTATTTTATCATGATATAAGATTTACTAAAAATATGGTATTTTTACAAAAAAAATAAAGATTAATAAAATTAAAAAATTTTATTTTTCGCATAGTATTTTTAAAAAATTCCCATTTTTGTACCCTTGAATTTCCGTCGGGTGGATTTGTCGTAGGTCAGAACAATTCATTTACGTTGATTCAATACAAATTTAAAATAAGAAAATTTGAAATTTTGACTATAATTTAAGGTATGTTTTACCTTTTATCCCAACTTACATGCCCTTAAAATTTAGGGTTTAATCAATTTGGTTAGGATCAGTTATTGGTTAATTTTTTCTGAATTAAACTATAGATTTTTATTTAAATTAAAATTAAAATTAATTTTTTCCGAACATTCATAATTTTTAAACTTGTATTGCTTTATCATCCATAACTTGTATTATTCATAACTGATTAAGATTTGAGTCAAGTATTACCTAATTCATTTGAGTCAAGTATCAGACAAATCTGGTATAATTACCATCAATATTGACAGAAATTTGTAAGGACACGGGAGTACGGACTTTTGGAAAAATATTTCTGTTTTTATGGGACGTGCCTAAAATATTTATAAAATTGAACTTTTAACTTTTTTCTTTTTAAAACTATTCTTTAATTTTTTTTATTTTCAAAAATACCATTTTTTCATTTTTTATTTTTTTATTTTTTAATATATAATATATTATTTCTTAAAAAAATATATTTTGAAATTTAAAATTTATAAAATATAAAAGATATATTATTTTAAATCAATACTAAAAAATAATACTTTAAAATTTTGATATCAAATACTCAAAATATACATATAAAATATTTAATATATACTAAAATGATACATTTTTAGTATATATTAAATATTTTATATGTCTATGATACTTTTTTTTGATTTTTTAAAAAAATTGATTTTTTTAAAAATAATTTTTTAAATTTCAAACTTTTACAAAAAAAATCAAATTTCTGTATTCCTGTAATTTTTCAAAATTTTTTCTATATTTTTGTAAAAAGACCAATTTGCAATTAATCTATTCGGTTTCCTTTTTTAGTTAGACATGACGTTGTTTTAAAATTATTTCTACAAAAACTAAAAATAACTAAAATAGAAAGATGGTAAATACAATTCAAATAATACAAAATTTGTAGATGAGTCTTCCACCGTACTCTTTTTTTTTTCCTAATATTCATATATTCTAGTTCACTATTCTAACTTATTAAAAAATGTCATAGTTAAACTATTAATACTATCAACTTAATTGTAGCTTTCCAATAGAAGCAATGTCATAATTAAAGCCCCTATCGCCCACCTCCACCCTCCGCAAAGCCAAAACCCCTACCCTACCTACCTAACTCCAGTCCCTTCAACTAAGCCTGAAAAGTGCCCAATGGACACCCTAAAGCTTCGAGTATGTGTGGACTTGTTGAAAAATTTGTTAAATATGATGATGGTTACCACACCAAAGATTGCAGTCTCATTTGCGGCCTTATTGATCTTGGAGTTGCTGCTTCCCTTTACACTTCCCTTTACACTTCTACTATCATGGCAATTGACTTAAGCCTTCCCATTAACTTCAGCTTATGGCTCAACTACTGGAGTGATGAAGTGCCAAATTGCATAATTTTTATAGTAAAAATGGTCTATTTTAGGTAGGTAATTTAGCCAGAATAGTTGATTTAATCTTGTTTTTGTATTTTACAGGTAAAAACAGTGAAAAAAAAAAGAAAAGATGGATAAAAAGACATTTTTACCTTGTTTTTTATCAGATGACAAAAATACAAGGCTTATGGATGTAGCTTATGGCCCAAGAAGACCAAAAGCTTCTAGCATCTGATGACCGAACTGTTTTAGTTTTGAAATTCAAAATTCATATAGGGATTAGATCAGGATTTATGAATAGATGACATGAATGTTATCTTAGTTATTTTATATTTATTTTATTTAGTTTTCTCACTTTTATGGTATGAGGATTTGTTCCTATTATAGAGGAAGATAATTAAGTAAAGAATTTGCAAATCAATTCAATTGTTCTTTCATTTATTCAATTATTTTCTTTATTTTTCTTCTTTGTTTTATTTTTATGTTGTGTCTATGATGCTTGGCTAGGCATTTCTTAATTTCTAATTAGAAACAACAAAAAGTAATTCATTGAAAGTTAAAGTAATTCATTGAAAGTTATGTGAGATCTAAACGTTTTAAATTCTAATGGTAAATTGCTATTTGCCTTAATTTGGTTTATCATAGAACCATTATTATTTTCAAATATATGCAAAAAGAGCTCATCTCATATGTTTGATTATAATATAGTACTATGCTAGTTGTGTTGATTCAAAATTATCTCTTGACTTGCTAAAGTAGCAATCAAAATATTATTCAGCTAAATTAAGGTTTAATTATTTTGTGAATTTTGATGATCTAGTTTGAACATAGCAGAGCTGGTTCTTAAGTATTAACTTGAGTCAGGTTTTTCTAGTTCTTTGTATGGTTTTTGGAAGACTGAGTGAGAAGTTGATTCCACTGTGTTTATCCAAGAATTAGGGCCATTGTAGAGAGCTGCTTCTTGGTCATCTTAAAATTAAGGAAGAATTGGTACATGCAGAGTGATTTTGACATACTATAACTGGCTTAGTGAATTTACCATTAGACTATATTTGAATCAATATCATGATTTTTCAATGAATTATTTATGACTTTTCGGTTAGGAAAACTTTTAAATACTAATTTTATCTCAAACAAATTTCAATTTTTAATTTATTTTATTTTTCTCTAATTCTAAAAATATTTTTATTTTATTTTATTCATAAAGAATCGAAGGATCTTCCCATTCCTGTAGGATCGATCCGTCTTCCACTTTTATAAATATTGTTAATTTTCTACATAAAAAGTAGGAACTAATTGTTAGTGTATGCTTAGAGCATCATGTGTATTTGTACTATACGTTTTCATTAATAAAGGCATTATTCATTATATAGTACAATGTCTTGAATGAACTTGTTTTACTTGGAGTATTAAACTATATATTGAAGTCCATGATATTGGAACAGTGCAGAACAATCCATAAAGAGTTTATGGAATGAGATTCTTATTATATGAAAATGTTCAATATCTAAATATCCCTGATCATAGTATTAATAAGAATGAACATTATTAGTATGGGAAGATCAACACATATTACACTTCCTATTAAGGGATTATTCTCATTCATCATGACATGAGATGCCTAAGGTGAATATGTGGATGAGTAGTATTGTCACACCCCGATCCAAGATGTAACATGCTCCCGTAGAATAATAAATAGTCTCTAATACATAGAAACCATTGATTATCCTACAAGGGATGTACTTTACTATCGTTTACTTGTTAAAACTTATGCCCGGTAAATAAAACTTATAGAAATAATTATACAACAATTGGGATTTTTAAAACATAAATTAGTACATATAATAATTCTCATTTCATTTTAGCGTTTAATGAAAAACATTTAAAAATATTTGTATTCATATTACATCCATGTGTTTACTACCTTATTACATTACTTCATTCCATAAAATTTCTATATAAAACAAAACATAAAATCGTTCTAAGTCCTTGCCATCAACATGAGTCCTGCTGAACTGGTGCTTTGGAATCCGGGTGCTCCATTCACCTATTAACCTGCATCCATCAAATGACAAACGCTGAGTATAAAACTCAGTGGTGCTATAAGCAGAGTCAATGACATATATTCATATCATAAAAAAAATCTCATTTGAATCAACCATAGTGATCTAGCATTAAACAATATCACTATGTCATTTCTTCCTCTTTAAGCATCTCTTATTAACTGTCAATACTAATGCATAAGGAATTTAGTACTATTCAAAAATCACTATTTATATATTACTATACATACTTTTCTATTCATTTATCACTTTCCATAACCTTTTTGATATACCTATGAGCAATACAAGTTTCATGCTAGGTATACCTTCTATTTAAACTAGGCCAGTAGCTTTCATTATCTTTATTACCTCAAATCATTAACATATAAAGGCTTTACTTATATAAACATCTTTTCTTTATCATATTCATTTCTATTCTTGAGCTTAAGCTCAATTAAATGTATATCATTTTCTCTATGGCATAACTATGCCTTGTGTATTAGCTCTGTAATGTCTGTTTAGCACATGCCTGTACGCTTCCTTAAAGGAAACCATTATTTCTATAAACATTTCTTTATAAGCACAATTGTAGTGCATTCACTGTTCCATTCTCTTTACTTTTATGATACATAAATGAAAATGCATCCTTATGAAAATGAGAATGCAATCATGCTTTGCATTCCCCCTCTGATTTTCTTGTATCATATCATTTCTTTTCTTTTTATGATTGTGCACAATCCTTTTCTGTACTGGGTCCCCCTAGGTACCGGTACTCATCTCCCGAAGGAGGCCATTATATTGTATGGTTCTATGAACCCATTTTATTACTGTAGGTCTCGAGACTCATCTCCCGTAGGAGGCCATTTATCTGTGTGATTCCTTGAAGGAATCCATTAACTCTGTGACCCAGTACATTTCTTTTTCTGTAACATCTCTTGTTCTTTCTTTTATCCACCTTATAACTTCTCTGTCATACCATGAATGCCTTTATGTATGAATGTTTCATGACATGATGCATTAATGATTATACAGTACCAATCATAGTGTATGAATGCTTTAGTTAACTATCACCAGCAAATAACTGGAAAACATCATTTATTACCCTCTAAGGGTTCATATTAGGAACAGTACAATCTCTTAGAATATTCATATCATATCATTCATAGTTCAAGCTCATTACTTAGCTATTTCAACAATCCAGTGAAAATCATCATTAAAAGATCCTATAAAAATTCATAACAGGAATAGCATAACATATAACATCAGAACTTCAATCCAAGACCTTAAATAAGGTCATGAAAAGAGAACACATCATACCTAAGAAAACATGTGATTACATGTTAACATGAAGGTAAGTAATAACTTACCCGCCAATCCATTAATAAGGATCAGCTACTAATAGCAGAAACTTGTTTTGCTTTACATTTAACAGTAACCTGCTGCTACTTCTGAGTTCCATCCGTTTAAACCTG
>CANYBF010065722.1:0-10156 GCA_948192965.1 Dalechampia spathulata
AATTTTACAGCTCTACTAACATAAGTTACAACCAAGATTAAGAAGTAAAAAGGATGGTTACAGTGAAAACTAATCAAAAAGAACATAAGAATCAACTTCCACACAAATTTTTACCTTGAAATGAGGATTTTCCTAAGTTAAATGAAAAGGAGGAAGAAGAGGAGATGTTAATCATGGAGGAAGAGAATGATGATGGACATTTCAGTTTCTCCCCCTCTCATAACCATTTTTATTTTAGTTTTTTTGTTTAATTAAGTAATTTTAATGAAAGTCAAGGAAGTGTCAAATAAGAATGTGACACTTGTCACCTTCTTATTGGTTCCTTCCTTTATCTTTTCCATTTAATTATTTGTTTTCTTTCTAATACATTATATGATACATTTAATACATACATAACATACATCTCTCAACATACATACACATTTCTAGTTTCCAAAACAAATACCCCTATGTAAATGAAATTACCAAAATACCCCCTACTTTTCACTTAACGTCTACTTTCATTTTTACTTCCTCATATACATTCTAACCTCTACTTTCATATAAAATATCATGTTTAATATCTATAATAATCTCATTTCACTTATCAATTCCATTCTAAAGCATCTTTTGGACCACATTCATAAGCATATTAAATCATACTTTCCATGCACCATTCATTCTCATGCATAAAATGTCAACTTGTAAAGATGCTAATAATGCAGATGTGACAAAACCCTTCAGAAATGGGTTCGGGTGGTGAAGATCTATTCACTCAGAGTTTCAAGTTCACTTTTACCATTTTAGTCATGTTAATTGCCTTAGGCAGGTGAGCATTCATAAGTATGAAATAAGCACACAATGGGGTATAGCATAGCAACAATCATGGCAGATATAGCATGACATCATGATATGGCAATCATGGCATGAAATATGGCATATGCATGACATGTGAATAACATGGCATAGGCATGACATATGAGACGACATGATATAAACATGGCATGTGGGATGACATGACATAAGCATGGCATGTGAGATGACATAGTATAAGCATGACATATGAGATGACATGGTATAGGCATGACATGGTAGATGATGTGGCATAAGCATGACAATTGAAATGACATGGCATAAGCATGACATATGAGATGACATGACATAAATATGATATGTGAGATGATATAACATAGGCATGACATGTGAGATGACATGACATAAGCATGATATATAAAATGACATGGCATAAGCATAATATGTGAGATAATATGACATAAGTATAACATGTGCAATGACATAACATAGGCATGACATGTGAAATGACATGGCATAGGCATGACATGGTATAACATATATCATATAACAATGATAAAACAAGCATAGGAGCATAAATGAAAAATAATAATAGCCAATGAAAAGGCTCGAAGAAGATAGGGGATGCACGAGGGATTTAGGGCTAAATCATACAAAAACGGGAGAATAAAGCCATTCTATTACAAAGATCTTCATTGATACAAATATTTGAGACATTAAGCAATGTTTCAACCACTCGGGAAAAAGTCAACCTTGGATAACACGAGCTGAAAATGCATGAGTGATAATGCAAAATAAATAAGCAAATCATTAGTAACAAACGAAATTTAGGACTTGATCGACTAATTCAGTATCACATGAAAGCACGAATCAAAAGTTGAAGTCCAATGAATGTAATGACAACAATCATGAAAAAGTGAATTAACACGAGCTAGATCGTGAAAAATCATGCAGAAATAATCAATTTTAGGCAAAATCGATCAATAGAAAAATCAAAATTTCTAAGATCATATGAAACATCACTTAGAAATAAATCAATGTCTAACAAGCTAAATATGTCAAGCGACACGATAAACACAATTAAGATAGCATTAATCGAGAAATTAAGCAAAATAATGATGATTTAATGGCAAAATCATAAGCAAATGATCAAGGCATAATGAATGGGAGTCACTAACATCACTAAACATCAATAGGAGATAGAAAACTCAACCAATGAAAGCCAATCATATCATAAAACATCTATTAAACAAATTAAATAAGCATTTAACTTGATTTGAAAGCTAAAATTAATGAAATATGGATGTTATATGATGAACTCAGATCATTAGGGCTACTATGAAGCCTCTAATGTTACCGAGAACTTTAAGGAATGTCAGTAAACAAGCAAAAACCGAATGAAATGTAATTTTCTAGCAAAAATAGGACGTGATATGCATAACACATCACATGATATGTGCCACATATAGGCTGTTTGATGATATGAACCATGAAAAGCATCCATCAAAACTCATGTGGTTGAAGTCAATCATCCAAAATCAAATCAAAAACCAAAACTCAACATGAAATCAATAAGGAAAACAAGAGAGAAAAAGCATTCAACTCACTATAGTATATTAGGCTTCTAGATCTTGATTCCAAATGTGATTAGGGATCTAATTAGGTTAATTAGTCTCTAATCCTAAGTTAATTACTTAATTAAATGCTTAATTAAACAAGATTAGATTTTGGCAGAGTTTAGGCAAATTTAGTCAATTTTTGGCCTTTTTTTCAATAAATACAAGGCTTATATTTATAGGTGTGAGTGAGGAAAATGAGAAAATTACATTAGCAATGTGGGATTTTTGAAAATTACACACTATGTGCGTAGCACATAATGCTATATGTACAGTATAGAGCAGCAAATGCCCAACATATCATAAATTTAACCTATATACACCACCTAATGTAGGCATATTGCGATATGTGTCATAGGTCAAAGAAGCATCATTTGGTACCCTAAGGCATGGTGCCATGTGACACCCAAACGGATCATATGCTTTCGTAGAATGGTTAATATGTCTCACTCCCACACCGAAACACATTAATCATCCTACAAAGGATCTAGTAATTCTCTTTATTCTCACATAATATATCCCATTATACATTAAGCCTTTACAAGAAGGTGATCTACCATTCAAATTATATGAATAATTCAAACATTCCAATAACCATTCACGTCAATCATCTGTTAAAACATGCTCATACATAATAAATTTTGATTAAGTAAGTGCTGATAAAGATATACATCATTGAGCATTCAATATTTACAATCACAAACAAGTTTGAACATTTATTGCCTATAAACGTTACTTAGAAAGTTGATAGTTACATAAATAGATAACAAGCTAGGAGTTTGTTACAAAAGACAATCAACCTCAACTGTATAAAATCAACAAAGACCTTGCCCAAACTGGTGTTCTTCGATCCTAACCCTCAACTAACTACTCAAGCCTATGTTCATCAACAGATAAACACTGAGTATAAAACTCAATGGTGCTTAAATAAAAGTGAACATGACTATAAGTTGCACAATTATATTAACCACATTACAAAAAAGGGTAATATTAATATCTATAATGCATACAATTACTATGTATTAAGATAAACATAATTAATTATATATAATATATATCATCATAACTCATCAATAACTTCAATCATAACTATATACTAAATCATTACTCATTCACTTCATTCCCATCATACAATAACTCAAAATACAATCCCATTTTATAGTTCCTTTACAACAAACATAAAATTATAAAACAACATTATTTCATTTCTCATTCATATGCTTAAGGAGTTAAATGATCATTATGCATAATGCCAATGTATGTGTTATATGCATAATGTCTCCCCTTTTAGTCCTCCATCGTCATTTGCAATCCTAGATTGCTCATTTCATCTACTTTAATTGTGCATAATATAATGGCTTTTATTTCACATTTATTTTATTTCTAGTATATATTCGCCTCCCTTATTCCTCCACCGATTATGTAATTTTCATGTCTCCCTTATTCCTCCATTATTTGTTACAATACCTTCCTTATTCCTCCACCATATGTCATGCTTATAAGATAAAATGCATGACTCAACA
Organism: Dalechampia spathulata; assembly: GCA_948192965.1. Classification (NCBI taxonomy): domain Eukaryota; kingdom Viridiplantae; phylum Streptophyta; class Magnoliopsida; order Malpighiales; family Euphorbiaceae; genus Dalechampia; species Dalechampia spathulata. Next base: position 3,932 of record CANYBF010065722.1, read on the forward strand.
TAACACATCATTTAATACATGCTCAATAGTTAATTCATGGTTAGCAATTAACCCATAACTCAAAGTCATCAATTACCATATCACATTATGAAGCATTCTCTGACACCATTTTAATAACATTTCACTTCCATTTCTATACAAAAATATCATTATAATAGTGAAAGATAACTAAAGCATATAATAATAACTATTCAAGTCCATTTATATTCAACTAGGCTTTACTATTACTTGTCAATCTTATTTTACTATGCAATTATTATTAAGCATAACCTATACTAAGCACAAACCTATTATGTCTCATGTCTGGATCCTCTGTAGGTGTGGAGGTCGTAACTTTTCCCTTATCAACACCTAAATGCAATATCCATACATTCTTAGTTCACCAACACTATTCAAGCATTTACACAATTCATCTTAACCATTTTACACACAATTTCATCATTAAACTTCATAAACATACTCATTCAAGTATTTAACATGCAAAGCCATACTTAATAACATGTTTTATTAATTTTTAGCCTTCTTAAAATCATATATAAGTTTCATGAGTCATGCATCAAGTTTTCCCATCAAAATTCACTCAAAATAAGCCTTAAGAGTCAACACAAGTCGTGTGGAACTTGGCCCTCATGAAATAAGCTTTTCTGGATCATGTAAGATTATGCCTGGGTTGTGTAAAATCCACACGAGTAGTGTAAGACTCGTCATTCCTACAAAACACCAATTTTTCACCACTTTTCAGCACCTAAATCACCTCCCAATGGTTCCTTAAACTTCCTAACCTAATCCCATGACCAAAACACCATAAAACACTTCTAAAACTTGCCAAAAATGTCAATTCAATATAATTTAAAGTTCAATTATGCATCAAATACAATTCAATATAGTTTTTACTTCATTTAATTCCACCCAAGTATGAATAAGGTTAAAAGTGATTATAACATTCATGGATATGCATGATCCCATTCTTCTCAAACTTCATACACTTATAAGTATCACCATATGGTGATCAAGCATACATACATATCATTTACATCAAGTATACACTTACCTCTTTAATCACTAGCAAGAGTTCTGCTAGCTCTTGTTTTAATCACCTTCTTGTGTGAAGTTAGTTAACCTTAATCACTCTAGTCTTTGAGTTCTATCTTCCCTTCTTTCTTCTTACGTGATCTTCTTCTTTTCTTTCTTCTAACTTTGCTCTTAACATACATAAAATATCACTTGCCCTATATATCCCCCTTTAGTCAATGTTAGGGTCAAATATTTGACCTATAATGTTTATCTTTTCCCTACTTCTTTCTCTTGTTTTATTTTATAATTACTTATATATATATATATATATTCATTTATTTCACTTAAGCCTTTTAAATCATATACACAATTTATACACATACAATATGTATACACCTTCATATACAAGTACATACATGTTTAACAAATAATTATCAATTAACACTCAAGTAAATAATTCCAAATACATATAATTACTATACCAATTTAATCATTCACTGATAATAATATCATAAACACATCATCACAAACACATTTAATGGCATTTAATCATCCAATCACACCAACATTAATACTACATATATAAGTATATTCTAGGTGTTAATAGTGGATGTGACATATCATATAAAGCATATTAGATTTGTTCAGAAAAATGTCGCCCACCAAACGTATATTTTCATGACATGCATAACTTATAGTACTATGTGCTCGCACATCAAAAAATGCATGCTATGCGCTCCGTCTTCCACAAGCAAAATGTAACATGTTCCACATGTCTAGAACACTTAGGGAAAGCCCAAAGGCATATGTGCAAATTGGGGTTGACATCGACGTCCTATATCAAGCCAAATCGATGAAAATCTAAAACTGCAACGCACGAACGAAAAGTCGGGATCAACAATATAATTCTTAGATAATCATATATTTAAATTTATTTGATTAATAGTCTTAAATTTTAATCAAAATATCTTATTTGATTAATTTTTTATTATTTATTTATATTAATTTAAAAAATTTAAAAATATTTTACAAAATTTAATTTTTTTAGTAATATTATTTTTTAGTAAAAATATAAATTTTTATTGACCAAAATTAATAAAAAATCAAATATTACCATATATTTTATTTTTTTAGTCAAAACACTAAAAAAATCTACTTCATTTTATAACGTGAATTTCATTTTATAACGTGAATTTGAAATGTTAAGTGAAATACTTCAAATATTTTTGCAACTATTTGATATAGGAACTAGCAATTAATTTAGATTGGAAATAACAAAAATAATTAATATTTATATTTAATTTTGATTAAAAGTTTTAGATAATTATATATTTAAATTTAATTTATTAATAGTCCTAAAATTTTAATTAAAATATTTTATATGATTGATTCTTTATTATTTATTTATATTAATTTAAATATTTTTTAAAAGAAATTATAAAATATAATAATTTGCTATTTTTTGATAAAAAAATTTTATCTATCAAAATTAATAAATTTTTATATATTAAAATTAATAAAAAATTAATTTTTACAAATTATTTAGTTTTATATTTATTATTATTTGTATAAAATTAGATAAAAATTAATTTTATAAATTTTTAAAAATTATTATTATTTAATTTTTAATATTTATTTTAGCTATATTTATATTTAATTTTAAATAAATTTTTTTAAAATAAAAATTATTTTTTATGTATAATTAGATAAATATTTAATTTTTATAAAAATTGAAGGAAAGATAATCCATTATTTAAAAGAAAAGCCATCAGTTATTGGCATTGACACGTTATCATCATCGATCCCTTTCTTCATTTAATTTTCCGTATTTTGATTTTGTTTTCTATTTCTTAAATCGGAAAACGGTTGTTTCTATTTTGGTGCCGCCGTGGGGCCTCCTTCTCCGGCAACATCTTGTCTCACAACTTCTATTATTTTCTTTGATGTTTTCGTCTTTTTTTCTCTAAAATTTTTGTAATGTTTTGTTTGATTTTCATTCATGGTTTTAGGATTTTAAGTTTTATATAACTATTTTCCCTATCATGTTTTTGATATTTTATTTTGATTTTTTTATATTTGTTTGATATTTTACCTTTCAAAGTTTGTTGTGTATTTTTCTAATTTTTGTTGTTGTTTCTATTTCTGATTTTGTGTACTATTTGATTTCTATGTAATTTGATAAATTTTTTATTATAATAATATTCATGATTATTTAAATTATTATATATGTTATATATATAAGTGATGTAGTATTTACGTACTTATTGTATATAATATATATATATATATATATATTAGTATTTTGTTATGTGTATTATATATCAATATAATTATTTAATTCATTATTATTATAATTTATTTTAATATAAGAATAATAAAATTTTTTATATAATGATATTTACAATTATAACAAATTATAATAAATTATATATTTTATTTTAAATTTTAATTGATTTTTGTTTACGTGTATTATATATTAATAATAGTTATTTGACTTATTATTTATAATAATTTATTGTAGTTTTTTTATTTATTTGTTGATATTTTAATAAAAAAATAATATGAATTTTTATTAACTAAATGAAATTTAACAAAAAAATATTATTCCATTTATAACAAAAATTTATATATATTAATAAAATTAACGTTTCATTTGAAATGAAAATTTTTATTAATTTGATAAATATTAATATTTGAATTAAGATAAAATTTTTCGCTTAGTTTGATAAAATTAGTATATTAAAAATTAAATCTTTTTATTATTAATTAAGTTTTTATATTAAGCTCATGCAGTGTGGTGGCTTGGAAACATATTTTTATTTTTCCTGCATCATATATGATAAATATATTTTATTATGTAATTGATTGTATATGTAATAAAAACATAATAAATATATTTTATTAAAATCTTCAAGAATGATAATAATATTAAACTAACTAATTAAAGAGAGTTAAGAGGAAGAATATAAAAAGGTTACAATGGTTCAATAATATTTTTGTCTACATCCACTTACTCAAATAACCTACTTAATTTTTACTAATCAATTCATATATTACAATAACTTAGTTCTTCTTCCAAAAATTAAAGCTTAGTACTTTCAAATAATTTTCGATTTACAACAAATTAACACAATACATAAAAAACTCTCACCAAAAGCCTTGACTTAATTAATCAAGATAAAGGAATTGAGAGCAATATATAATAACATGAGTAAATAGAAAGATTTTTGATTCATAAGCTTGAGGGAAGAGATTTCTTACTTGCCAAAGCAAAAATCCAAGTAAAAATATTATTCTTAAGCTTAATGTAATCGTTACTCTCATATTTAATATATATTAAGATGTTACAAAGTGTTTTAAATGTTTGTAAAAATCATTGTATGAAAGTCATGTACATCCATACAAGAAGGCATACTAGTAGCGTAATAAAAAATCATATAGTAATATAGGACAGTGATACGATCATACAATTGCTTATTGTTTATTAAAATTATTGGCGCATAAATTGATCTAAATTAATATGCATAGTCAATCAATAAGTTTTAAAATTTATGATCCTTATTATGTAATCAAACCATTGCAAGATTACAGATCGCGAGTACAGCTTAAGGATATCATTCTCTGGGACCAAGAATAGCTAAGTACTAGTTAATGATTTTATCAATTATTTAGGCATCTCAACAATCAATTTAAGTTATAGTATATTTAATTGACTAAATTCATCAACTAACTATCATAGTATACATAATATATAATTAAACACAAGGATGAACAATGATGAACAAAGATAAAATAATCCATTAATAAGCAAGTTTATTAACTTCAAAGCAATTTTTAAATGTAAAGTTCTTTCTTTTAAAAGAGTATTTTACCTATTAAAGCTAAGCTAACACCCTACTTTCGTGATTGTTAGGTTAGCTTTAGTTATTAAGTCTATATACCACACATTAAGCTTCTAATTTTAATTAACTCCTACACCTAGGTAGTTAATAAAATGGTCTTCCTAAGTTCATTTAGTTAAGCTAACCTTTCTTTCAAAGTGATTAACAGAACTAATTAAATGTTTGCATGTTAAGAGGGCTCATTTTAACAATTAAACATCATTGACATGAATCATAACTTAAGAATATGAAAAGTAAAGAGATTACTAATAGAAAGGAAATAATGTTGTTCGAAACATCATCCAATCCCTACAAATCAATATCAAACCATAACTGAGATTGGAATAAAGTAAAAGAACATGAAGAATAAAGAAAACACAACCAGAAAATTTATTCTGATTATGCTAAAAGAATGATGAAATAGTAAAGAGCTTCAGATAACTCTGGTGTATCTTTAGCTTCAATTTCTTCTTGCTTCCCCTTTTATCTACTACCTTCTAAACTTCTTGATGAAGAACTATATTGTCAATCACCCCCCTAAAACATGTATGTTTCTCCCTCCCATTCATAAACCCTAAAATGAAGCTTTCTATATAATTACCCTCCCCATTCCCATGTTCTTGTCTGCCTATATTACCTTAAAATCATCTAAAAAATGGTTGTCTCAGTAATACATCATGACCTTACAATTAAATGATAAAATGGCTAGGAAAAGAAGAATAAAAGAAGATAAAAACATGACCTAAAGGTGCAATACGAGTTGTGTTAAGTAGAACATGACTTGTTGGAGGCTCGTGGGATGCAAAAGGGGCTTTTCCTAGGTACGATGTAAGGAATATGACTCGTGTTCCCTTGAACATGAGTCATGGGACTTAATAAATGTACATTACTCTAATTTAACATGACCAACATGAGTCATGGTACCTAAAACATGACTGGTGGTGTCACATCCTGGTTTACATAGCATTTTAATATGCATTTATTTTCGGCACATGATATCGAGGATGATTGATGAATGCGTGAATTAGAGAAAAATGGTATATGTACTTTCTATGTTAGTTAAAAATTTTAATAAATAAACTAAGGAGATGATTTAATGTTTACTAGACATGTATATTATAACTATAAGTATATGTATAAATAAGAAAAAGGCATTACATGACAAGTTAAAGTTATAATTGGAAATTAAAAGTATGTAAGACTTATGGTCATGTTATATTAAATGAGTGATTAGTGTAATATTATATAAGTATATTATCATAATAATTATGCAAGAGGAAATAAAATGGTAGAAGGAAGTAATATGGGATTATAATAGAAGTGAAGGTTA
>CANYBF010065738.1:0-15212 GCA_948192965.1 Dalechampia spathulata
GAGCATTTGCATTGCATTGTTGCATGATATGTGAAATACTATGTTATGATGTGTACGATGTATGACTACATGTTGTATTATTGTTTATATGTGTTTCTAACACCACTGAGTTTTATCTCAGCGTTTGTCATTTGATGAACGTAGGTTCAGAGCCCACAGGGGAGCCATCAGGGAAGGACTAGAAGTCGTTAGCTGAGACGGACTGATCTCACTTGGTACGGGACTTTTGCGGCTACTCCGATCCTCTTTTGGTTGTGTAGCTAGGATGGCAGTAGTGATGTATAATTTGTATAGCTTTTGGTGGTTTATTGTATGCACTCACTTATTGTATAACAGGTTTTATATTAATGAAATACGGTATTGCCTGTTATGGAATTGAATGTTGCATGAGTGTATGTTTATGGATCCCAGGTATAGGATGTATGCTTATCATGTTGTTTCCGCAACATAACCACCATTAGGCTTAGAACGGGTCCCCATACGACGTCGCTTGATGTATCCCTAGCGGTGCCGGCACTGGCCTTCTTCTGGGGGCTGCTGTCTGTGTCGCGGGAGCATGTCCTCCTGGGTATGGGCCGGGTGTGACAAAATAATTCATATAAAGATTCATAACACATTGGTTTCTTTCCAATCACCTTACAGGTAAGTCTATGACTTAACACAATTAAGCAATCACGAACTAATACCCAACTTATATAAAGGTTAAATTAGCAACATAAAAAGATTTCAACGTATACCAAGTTATAGGTAGAATTCTATCCCTTTTTACCCACTTTTAAATACAAAACATTTTTCATTCTAGGATATTTGCTCATTATGTAAGACTTTTTTCTAAGTAAATGACCTTCAAATTAAATAATTCTTAAACCATTGGCAACTAGACTTAAAGAGCTTTCCAATAATATATTACATGCCTCAAAACTCATTTGATAAGGCCCTTAAATGTTGTTTACAAAAGTGCCTATTGAATTCTGAAATAGGTTACGACCATGATCATGGCATCAAATCCACGATCGTGGATTTAAGCAAAAACTTTGCAAAACCTATTAGAGAAAGCCATGATCGTGGATCCAAAGCCATGATCGTGAAGCTGGGTCTGAATTTCAGTCTAAAATCACTCCAAAACACCTCCAAATGATCCCTTAAACATCCTAATCCATTGCCATACCCAAAATATCATCATAATACTTCTAAAACTTACTCAAAACATCAATTTAACACAATTGAAAGTTCAATCATCCATAAAAAACAAATCATAATTTAAAATACATCTTCAGCTTGCACCTTCCATAATAACCAAGAAAATTAATTCAGTTTCTTTATAACCACTCACTACCAAATTCAAACTCAACTTCACATAATCAAGAACTCAAATCATCATACCATAAAAACCATAAGAAAACAACTCAACAATATAAAGAATAAAAGTGTGAGCATCGGTTTCTACCGGAGCCCAGAGCGAGGCTTGCGAAAGTCATGGACCGGGGACTGCACTTGGAACAAAAGCGCAGTCTTCCTGAGGGGTTCCACCAGGGAATGATAAGGACTCAAAAGAGTCGCAAGGGAGTTACCACTGGATGGTTCTGGATTGGTCCAACCAACCTATAACATGAGTGCTAGTTAAGCCCTTCAGAGATTGGGTTCGGATGGTAAAGATCTATTTCTATGAGTTTCCAAAATTGAATTTACCATTATAGTTGGGATTAATTGTCCTAAGCAGGCAAGCATACAAGCATATATGTAAGCACACAGCGCGACATGCGATTTGGAGTTGCAAAGTTGCACGTAAAATGACATATAATGCTATATGGCATTTGGATAGCATGGCATATGTATGACATGCAAAGTAGCGATAAAGTAACATGGCATATGCATGACATGTGAACGTGAATGACATATCATATGCATGACATGGCAATTTAGCATAATATATAAGCATATAATTATGACAAGTAGCATGTATAGCGTAATACGTTAACGTTTTTGGATTGTGTTAGCGTTATAGAATGTATGATGTATATGTTATGGCAGAATGCATGCATGGCATTTGAAATAAATGACATGTCATACGTATGGCATGTGAGATGAATGACATAGCATTATGCATGGCATGTGAATACGGATGATATATCATATGCATGATATGTGAAATATATGGCATATCATGTGCATGACAGGGCATAGTGGATGACATACCATATGTGTGGCATGTGAAATGATGTGTGGCATGGCATATGCATGAACATAGCATAATGAATAGCATAGCGCATGCATGGCATGTGAAGTGATGTATAGCATAGCATATGCATGACAGAGCATAATGGATGGCATACCACATGCATGGCATGTGAAGTGGTTTGTGACACATCATGTGCATGACATGTGTAATGAATGGTGTATCATATGCATGATATGTGGAATGATGTATGACATGGCATATGTATGACATGGCATAGTGAATGACATACCATATGCATGATATGTGGAGTGATGAATGGCATGGCATAGTGGTGCGTATATGAATGTGTATTCAACATAGTGGCATACGACATGGTATATGGTATGGCATACGATGTGACATACATAGTGGTATGGTAAAATGGTAGACATGGCATCATGGCCTAATGACATGTGAAATGACATATATATGCATGGCATATAATATGGTGAATGGCATTTTATTGGTGTATTGCGCGCATTGGATTGCGTATTGGCATATTTGCGTATTAGCATATTTATACATATATGCATATGAAATACAGTATGTTATGGCATGGCATATGCATGACATGGCATAGTAGTGTATGATGTGTCATGTGACATGGCATGTGATAGGATGACATGGTATATTTTAGCAAAATATAAACCATGAATAAAAAACAATAAAGGCCGATGAAAGGGGATTGAGGAATTAGGGGATACACGAGGGATATTAGGGGAATTATTACAAAACAAATAATGATTCTATCCTATTACATAAATGTCCTCGCATACATATTTTGGGATGTTAAGTAACGTCCCCTCCTCCTTGAGTACTATTCACCTCGGGTTGCACGAGCCGAAAAATGCACTAGTGTTTATAATGCAAAATAAACAAATAAATTCATTAGTAGCAAATGAATTTAGGATTTATGTGACTAGTCTAATGTTATGTGAAAGCACGAACCAAAAGTCAAAATTCAGTAATTATTTGGCAATAATCTTGTGAATTTATACGAGTTTGATCGTGAAAATTCATTTTCATAAAAAAAAATAATTTTAGGCAAAATTATTTTTATTTGATCATGAAAAATAAATGGGAGGGTTAACATCACATAAAATTATTAGAGATAGCCACTCGACCAATCTAAATCCAATCCTTTCAAAAATCACATTTTATATTAACCAAATAGGCATTTGATCGTTAAAAATTAATTTTGAGGCCAAAATTAATTAAATGTAATTATTTTATGATAGATCCAATATACTTGAGCCACTGTAAAGTGTCAAATACTACTGGAAAAATCAAAATACGTTTGAAAATGGGTGAAAAATCATATTTTTCTAGAAAAAGGTGAGGAATATGCGTCGCATGTTATGCAATGTGCACAGCATATAGGCAATGTGCTGTGCACATTACATAATGTGTGGTGCACATTGATGCCAAATCTGCAAAAAAATCAAATTTATCAGTGTAAACTTGATCTACATATTAAATACAACAACTTTAATGAAGGACAATACCTCATTTGAGCACGGATCGGCCTCCAAATTGCAATCCAAACATTTAATTATGCAATTAAATTGGATAATTAATTTTAAGGCTAAAATTAATTAGATCTAGACAATATTTGACAGATCCAAAACATTAAGACTATAGAAAAGCCATTAATGTCATTGAAAATGTCAGATCTGAAGCGAAAACGAGTGAAATTAGAGGCGAATTTTGAATTTTTGGAAAAATTTCAAACAATGTGCGCAGTACATTCATCAATGTGCACCACATATTGATAAAGTATAACACACATTCATGAATATGTGGCATACATTCATGAAAAAGGTTGAGGAAAATGAAGTTTTTCAGTAGAAAACTCTAGATCCGGCTCAGATCTAGGCAGATGAAAGCCAGAAAATGCATTTTGGCTTGCTGATAGGCATCTAATTTGAAAAAAAATTAATTTCAAAGTTGAAATTAGTTTAGATCTGGAAGATTTACGATAGATGCAATACACTAGAGGCATGGGAAAGCCCCTAATGTAGCTAGAGGAATGTGCATTTTCTGGAAAATTTTTGACCAATGTACGCAGCACATAGAGGAATGTGCACCACAAATTGGCAATATGTGGTGCATATTCATGAATATGTGGCACATATTCTTTGAAAAATAGAGGAAAACAGAAGGTTTTCGAAAAAAAATGTGAATTCCGACTCAGATCTAGGCAGATCAAAGCTGGAAATCAGTGTTTTTGGGTACTCAACAGCATGAGCAACCCATAAAAACTCAAGATCAAAGCTAAAAATCAAGAGAGCAAGGCAAGAATTAGAAATTTAAGCAAAAATCCTCAGAAAATGGAAGAAAATGAAGAAATTACCTTAAGGTAGTAGGTTTTTCTCCTTGATCTTGCTTCCAAATATGTTTAGGGACCTAACTAGTGCTTGTTTCTTCTCTAAATCTTACCAATTTAATTAATTATGTGTTTAATTAATTTTAGAGGAATTTTGGCATAGTTTTCCCTTGCTCAAGAGCAAATTTTGGATCCCATTCAGATGACCCTTAGCTCTATATTTATAGAGCCAAATTAGGGTTTGGTAAAAATGTAATTTTCTGTCTGGATTTGAAAATTTTAAAAGAATGTGCGCCACATATAAGACAATGTGCACCCCATATAAGAGAATGTGCACCACACATTGCCAATGTGCGCCACACATTGTGTAATGTGCATAGCACATTATATGTTGACTCATCGTGTAGGGCCCATTGGGGGTAGCATCGGGATGTGCGCCTCATGCCCTAGGAGCATCATTTTATATTCTAAGAAATTGTGTGATATGGCTCACTTTAGTTTTGGTCCCGGGAGGGCTCTCGACCAAACATCTTTTTTTGTAACGTGTGTAGCGCATTGTGCAAAGCGCTACGCACATTGCAATGCACTCTGCCTCGTACGAGTGAAATGTAATGTGAGCCATATGTCAAATAAGCATCATTTGACATACTAAGACAGTCTTGTGAAGAAAAGTTTGCCGAATTTGGTTCGGAAAGTGGTCCTTACCAAACGTCTTATTTTGTAATATGCGTAGCGCATTGTGCAATGTGCTACACATGTTGCCTTTTCAGGCAATGCGCAAAGGCCTGTATGATCAAAATGTAATGCATGCCATATGTCATCAGAGATGCACTAGACATTCTAAGGTGTTTTGCAGTTCAGGGTTTTGCCGAATTCGGCCCCAAATGGTAGGTCCCACTAATGGGCCCATTTTGGGCCTATAATGCTATATGCCTAGAGTGCGGCATTTAGCATGCCATGTACTCTGCCTCATGTAACCATGAGTAGAATGTGTTATGTGTGCACAGAACACTTAGAATGGGCTAACAGAGGTGGTGGGCCCCACCAGTGCCCTAACTCAGGTTCACAATGCTATGTACCCGGAATGTGGCATTCGGTATGCCAAGTAATCTGCCTCACGCAAGCATGAGTGGAATGTGTTCTGTGTACACAGAACACTCAAAATAGTTGATAGAGGTGGTGGGCCCCGCTGGTGCACTATTTCAGGCAAATAGTATCGAGTGTCTAAAATGCAATGTTATGCATTCTATGTGTCTTGTATGCCAAATAAGCATCTTTTGATGTTGCAGGACATTATCAGCGTGTTTTATTTGCACGGGCCACACCAGGTGGGCCCTGCCTGTAGGTCTCGCATGTAGGCCCCATCGACACGTGAGTCTCGCTAAGCATTTTTCTTCCATTGAAGTGCCATGCACACAGTGCTATGCATTCAATGTGTTTTGTATGCTTAGAATGCTCAGAGGAGGTTGACAAGGGTAGCGGGCCCCGCCAAGCGTTGTGGTGGGCCTCGTTACTTGGAATGTACTCCATACACCAGAGCATTCAGAGAGAGCTAAAGAGGCCTATATGCACTATCGGGATCGATTTCGGGGACTGATACCAAGCCGAATCGATAAAAACCCAAGATCGCACAAGGGTGAAAAGTCAGGGTCAACAAAAAGAAAATAACAATACTCTTCAATTCATGCTTCCTCTTACCTAGATCACAATCCTTTGACGGTTTAGGTTTTGAAAGAACCAAGAAAGGAAAAGAAGAAGAAAACATGAGTAAAGCATATAAAACACCAAAAGAACATAGAACCCAAAAGCTTTGCAAAGACTTACCTTGAATTACTATAGTTTTGATTGAAGCTAGGTTAAGAACAAGAAAGGAAGAAGAAGAAGGAGCAAAACATGGAATGAAAGGGAGAAGGGAAAAACACTTGGCTAATATCCTCTTTATTAAGATAAGGCTAACTTATTAATTTGATATATATATATATATATATATATATATGAACAAGTGGCCTCCTCACTTAATTTTCTTTCCTCTCTTCCTTATCAATTAAAACATCATTCTTACATCACACCACATTTACCACTCATTTAATATAATATGAACATAAGTCTTCCATAATTAAATTTCCTTCATTTTTATCACATTAAAAAAATTGATACATCATATATCATTCATATATCTCATGCACTAATTAATTTGTTTTTTAGTTGTAACATATGCATAAAATGTAAGCACACAGAGATGCCATGTGTATGGATGTGATAACTGTCTCCCCCTAAAAAAAATTTTGACCCAAAATTCGAGCCTAAGTCTATAGGAAACAAATGAGGATATTGTTGTCTCATCATGAACTCTCGTTCCCATGTAGCATCTTATCCTGTATGGTGATTCCATAATACTTTGACTAAAGGGATTCATTTATTTCTCAACTGTTTCACTTCTCTGGCCAATATCTCTACTGGTTCCTCACTCTAGGACAAATTAGGTTGTACCTCTATGGATTTGACTGGAATAATATGAGAAGGATCTGATCTATATCACCTTACCATTGATAGATGAAACACATTATGAATCTTATCTAAATCTGGAGACAGTGCTAATCTGTAAGCCAATGGTCCCACTCTGTCCAGTATTTCATATGGTCCAATGAATCGAGGACTCAATTTAACTTTTTTCCCAAATCTCATAATTCGCTTCCATGGAGACACTTTTAAGAATACTTTATCCCCAACCTAATATTCTATATCTCTTCTTTTTGAATTAATATATGATTTTTGCCTATCAGAAGCAGCTTTCAATTAGTTCTTGATCAATTTCACCTATTCTTCTGCTTGTTGCACTAATTCGGTTCCTATTAATCTTTATTCACCAACTTCATCCTAATCTAGCGAAGTTTGGTACTTGGTACCATATAAAGCTTCATAAGAAGCCATCTGTATACTAGACTGGTAGCTATTGTTATAAGCAAATTCAATCAATGGCAAATATTCATCCCAACTACCTTCCAACTCTAATACACATGCCCGAAGCATATCCTCTAAAATCTGAATTACCCTTTCTAATTGACCGTCTGTCTGTGGATGAAAAGCAGTGCTAAAATGCATAATAGTGCCCAATGCCTTTTGAAAACTCACCCAAAACCGTGATGTGAAGCGAGGATCTCTATTCGATATATATATATATATATAAAATGCATAAGGAAGGAGGTCTAATTATACATGAACAAGAGGCTTCCTCACTTAATTTTCTTTCCTCTCTTCCTTATCAATTAAAACATCATTCTTACATCATACCATATTTACCACTCATTTAATATAATATGAACATAAGTATTCCATAATTAAATTTCCTTCGTTTTTATCACATTAAAAAAATTGATGTATCATATATCATTCATATATCTCATGCACTAATTAATTTATTTTTTAGTTGTAACATATGCACAAAATGCAAGCACACACAGATGCCATGTGTGTGGATGTGACAACTGTCTCCCCCTAAAAAAAATTTTGACCCAAAATTCTAACTTGAGTCTACAGGAAACAAATGAGGATAGTGTTGTCCCATCATTAACTCTCGTTCCCATGTAGCATCTTATTCTGTATGGTGATTCCATAATACTTTGACTAAAGGGATTTGTTTATTTCTCAACTATTTCACTTCTTTGGCCAATATCTCTATTGGTTCCTTGCTCTAGGACAAATTAGGTTATACATCTATGGATTCGACCAGAATAATATGAGAAAGATCTAATTTGTATCACCTTAGCATCGATACATGAAATACATTATGAATCGTATCTAAATCTGGAGGCAGTGCTAATCTGTAAGCCAATGGTCCCACTCTTTCCAGTATTTTATACGGTCTAATGAATCGAGGACTCAATTTAACTTTTTGCCCAAATCTCATAATTCGCTTCCATTAAGACACTTTTAAGAATACTTTATCCCCAACCTGATATTTTATATCTCTTTTTTTGAATTAATATATGATTTTTGCCTATCAGAAGTAGCTTTCAATTAGCTCTTGATCAATTTCACCTATTCTTCTACTTGTTGCACTAATTCAGGTTCTATTAATCTTTATTCACCAACTTCATCCTAATGTAGAGGAGTTCAGTACTTGCTACCAAATAAAGCTTCATAAGGAGCCATCTATATACAAGACTGGTAGCTATTATTACAAGTAAATTCAATCAATCGCAAATATTCATCCCAACTACCTTCCAACTCTAATACACATGCCCGAAGCATATCCTCTAAAATTTGAATTACCTTTTCTAATTGGCCATCTATATGTGGATGAAAAGTAGCGCTAAAATGCACATTAGTACCCAATACCTTTTGAAAACTCACCTAAAACCATGATGTGAAGCGAGGATCTCTATTAGATATAATCGCTGATGGAATTCTGTGTAAATGTACAATATGATCAATATACAATTCTGCTAACCTCTTTAAATTGTAATCCATCTGAACAGGTATAAAATGTGTTTTTTTGTCAGTTTGTCCACTATAACCCATATCGCATCATGTTTATGCTGTGTCAAGGGTAAACGCATTAC
This sequence comes from Dalechampia spathulata, assembly GCA_948192965.1. Lineage (NCBI taxonomy): Eukaryota > Viridiplantae > Streptophyta > Magnoliopsida > Malpighiales > Euphorbiaceae > Dalechampia > Dalechampia spathulata. The sequence goes on from CANYBF010065738.1 coordinate 9,107, forward strand.
AAAATCCATCGTTATGTGATCCTATTTCCATTCTGGTATAGGCAAGGGATCAAGCAATCCTGCAGGTACTTGATTTACTGCATTTACCTATTGACATATTAAGCATCAAGCCATGTATTTTGCTACATCTTTCTTCATACCAACCCACCAATATTGTTACTTCAAATCTTGATACATCTTAGTATTCTCTAAGAGATATGAATATCTGGAACTCTGAGCTTCCTCTAAATTTGCTTCTTTCAATTTTATCAGCAGGAATATACAACTATGTCCTATGTTTTAGAACACCATCATCAGTTATAGTAAACATAGCAATCTTACTTGTTTGCACTTTCCATAATTGGTTTTGATACTCCTCATCATTATGATCTGTATAAATGTAACATTTTTCACCATACAAATAATGTCACCAGATCTTCAAAGCAAACACAATTACAACCAATTATAAATCATGGGTAGGATGATTGTTCTTGTGCAACTTTAATTATCTCAAAGTATAAGCAATTACCTTTCATTCTTGCATTAGTACACAACCTAACCCATTCAATGAAGCATCACTCTATATTAAATAAGTTGTTCTGGGTGTCGGTAAAGTCAACATTAAAGTCTTTCTTAAACATTCTTTCAAATGATCAAAACTTTTTTGACACTTGTCTGTCCATTCAAAATGAACATCTTTCCATAACAATGTAGTTAGTAGTGTAGCTATCATCCAGAATCCCTTAACAAATCTTCTGTAATAACTAGCCAAACCTAAGAAACTATGGATTTCACTAACATTTCTTGGAGTCTGCCAAATAACCACCGCTTTAATGTTACTGGGATAAACTCTGATGCCTTCTGCTAAAATCACATGCCCAAGAAAAGTCACATGTTCTAACCAAAAATCACACTTTGATAACTTACCATATAACTGTTTTTCCCGCATCATTTATAAAATAATTCTTAGATGTTCATCATGCGCCTCCTGACTCTTTGATTAACCAATATATCATCAATAAACACAACCATAAACTGATATAAGTACTCTTTAAATACAGTATTCATTAGTGCCATAAATGCTGTAGGTGCATTAGTTAAATTGAATGGCATCATTAAAAATTCATAATGCCCATACCAAGTTTGGAAAGCTATCTTTGGAATACTGCTCACCTTTACTTCAAGTTAATGGTAACTAGATCTCAAATCTATCTTTGAAAAAATGGACGCATCCTTTAACTAGTCAAATAAATCATCAATACAAGGTAAAGGATACATGTTCCTCATTGTCACTTTATTCAGCTATCTGTACTCGATGCACAATCTCATGGTCCCATCTTTCTTCTTTACGAATAACACCGGTGCACCCTAGGGGAAAACTTGGTCGGATAAAACACTTGTCTAACAATTCTTGTAACTAAATCTTCAACTCCTTCAATTCTATCGATGCCATTTTATTTGATGTAATCAAATTAGGTTGTGTCCCCGATAAGATTTCAATTTCAAACTCTATTTCTCTCTCTAGAAGTAACCCTGATAACTCATCCGAAAACACATTTGAATAATCACAGACTGTTGGTATCTTTAATATCTGTATCCCCTTTTATCTTGTATCAGTAACATGTGTAAGTATGGCTTTACAATCCTGCCATAATAATTTCTGGGCCATCGTTACTGAAATCACTTTATCTGTCACTGATGATACATTTCCCCAAATCTAAATAATAGCACTACCCAGCTGTTGAAGTGTTACCATTTTTCATTTACAATCCATCACAACTTGATATTTCGATAACCAATCCATACCCAAAATAATATCATAATCCCGGAAAGTCATCTCCACAAGATTAGATAGGAAACATATATTTTGAATTATCAATAGACATTGTTTATACATCCTGTTTACTATCTTATCTTCTCCTAGAGGATTAAAAACTACAATATCATATCCTAGCCCCTCATATCTAATATCAATCAACCGTTCCAGCTCAACATTTATATATGAATATGAATATCCTGGGTTAAATAGTACTAAAGCATCATGATTAGAGATAAGGAAATTACCAATAACAATATCAAAGCTTGCAAATCCTCTCTCTATCTCATATTATACATTCTAACAGAAGCCCCAACTGACTGATTTATTGACCCATGACTGCTACCTCTTCCTCCACCGTTACGGCCCCGACCTCTACCTCTGCCACCATCTCCACCCTGAGAATTACTCGAAACAGATCCTTGTAGTAGGTTATGCTGATATGACCCACCTTCAACCACTATATGTACCGGCATAACTCCGTACAGGGCAATCTCATGCAAAATGTTATGTACCACCATATCAATAACACAAATATGCTCCAACTCTGCAAGCACCATAATGAATACAACCATAAGTATTGCACTGAATTGTCCTAACACCTAAACTACCATGGCCTGTAATCCTCTCACTCTATGCTCAATGAGGCAATGGCGGTCTAGATACCACTGATAGAGATGTAAAGGAGCCTTGAAACCTACCCCTCTTTTATCCACTGAATGATGAATTAGCTCCTTGGAATGATTGATGGAACTATCTAGCTCTAACACTTTCCTCTTCTTTGATGGTATGCTCTTGGTCCAAAGCATGAGCCATAAAAGTAGAGAAATCCTTGTAATGAAACCCCTATATCAATGCTCTGATTCAAGGAATCAATCCTTGTTCAAACCTTTTACATCTGTCCTGGCTTGGAGTAAGAACGCCTGCAACATAATAAGCCAATCTACTAAACTCTCATTCATACTCTGCCACAAACATATTCCCCTATCTCAAGCTAAGGAACTCATGCAACTTTTGATCTGCATATGCTGATGGTACATATTTCTATCTAAACTCGCTCTGAAAATCATCTCAGGTTAGCACTGGTGGATTAGCCATGCTCTATGGAATAGTCTTCCATCACTCGTAGGCATCATCCTGAAGTAATGAAATAACATACTTAAATTTCACTGAATCAAGATAATCTGACTACTGCAGGACTCTATTTGTCCTCTCAAGCCACATCTTAGCAACATACGGATCAATAGTACCAGAAATGTCAGTAGCCCTATATGCCCGTAACTCCTTAAAATCCTTCTTATATGCATCTCTAACTACCACCGGAGGTAGAGCTGGAATCATTGTAGGAATTTAATCTTGCAAAGATATAAGAAATTGAGCAAATTGGGTAGCTATAGAATTAACAACAGGTACAACTAGTTGTTCTATAGGAGGTACTCTCTCTCCCTGTTCACCCTATTCTGTAGGAGGTACCCTCTCACCAGCTTTTGATGTACCTTCATGTAGGTTAAAGTTACCCCCACCTTCCTTACCAAATATAATTGCTCTATTTGTTATAGTCTTTAATCTGTGAACATGCATATAGTCAGTAGCAGTAAGGACTAACAATACTCCTATTTTGTAAATCATTAACCTTATGCAGTAGCCATATATGCAATAATTATAAATCAAGCTAACCATAGCTCTCATACCAATAAAACATATCATACCCTAACCTAGTGTAACATGCTCCCATAGAATAGTTAATAATCCCCTAAAATGGGAAATCATTAAGTATTCTACACATGATTTATAAGTTTTTTTAACTATTACAAAATAAAATATACCAAATTCATTCTCATTATATCAACAAACTCTCATTCATTATATGTTCTTTGTACCCATCATTAAACATATACTATAGTATTAATATTATACACCATGAAGCTATATTACACAAATGTTACTGCCACTAAGGTTAACTCAAAAAGTTGTATAAATACAAATACATAATGGAGTATGTTACATTGGTCCTAAACTACTTTAAGAAGAAGATTCTTCAGAATCGCAACCTTCCCTGACTGAGGATCAATCAACCTAGGTTCTCGCCTGAAGGTGCTGATCCTGCGTTTATCAAATGACAAATGCTGAGTATAAAACTCAGTGGTGTTATAAAATGAGTGAAACACATAACTCATATCATAAAAGATCAACCTATATTAACCTAACATTTAGCAGCATAACTATATTATATCATGTCATTTTACATCAATTGCTAGCTATTATAAGCCATACATAGCACATATTGAATAAAGATGGCAATCAATATCATAAACGAATACATTATAACTTTTCCTGTATCACGTATTAATATGTACTTTATCACTCTGTATACATCTCTATATAACTATAATTGTAGTGCCTTTATTATTCCATTCTCTATACTTTTATGCTAAATGAATGATCATGTATGTATATGATAATGAGAATGCAATCATGCTTTGCATTCTCCCTCTGATTTTCCTATAACATTTCATTTCTTTTCTGTATGATTGTATTCAATCTCATACTGGGTCCATTTCTCTATATACTGGTATTGTTATTGACCCTGACTTTTCACACTCGTGCAATTTTGAGTTTCCGTTGATTTGACTCAGTTTTAGTCCCCGATATCGACCCCGATTATGCACATAGGCCTTTGTGTCTTCCTCTGTGTGTTCTGGTGCGCATAACATCTCAGAACTGGTGAAGCCCACCATGGCGCCTGGCGGGACCCGCTATATATTTTGAGTGTTCTGTACATGCAGAACACCCTTCCCTATTACCTACGTAAGGTAAATCGCTTGAAATACAAAACGTTACATTTTTGGCTCTGGGTACTATTCATCATGAAATAGTACACATGTGGGGTCCACTAAACAGAAGTGGGGCCCGCAGCCCCTAATAGTCTACTTTGTGTATTCTGTACTTACAAAATATATTCCAGTGGCCTTACGCAAGGCACAACGCTTGGCATTGCAAATGCCACCTTCTGGGCCCACTACGCTGTGGGGCCCACCTAGCTATGGTGGGGCTCGTTACCCCTATTGACCTATTCTGTGTATTCTGTACTTACAGAATACATTTTCCAGTTGCCTTACGCAAGGCACAATGCCTGGCATCACAAATGCCATCTTCTGGGCCCACTACGTTGTGGGGCCCACCTAGGACATTAGTGGGTCCCGTAGCTTCCACTAGTCAATTCTGTGTATTTTGTATTTACAAAATACATTTCACACCTGCCTACGCATGGTAGGATGCACAGAATGCAAAATATTGCATTTTGGACCTAGGTCACTATTCATTATGAATAGTACATAGGCGGGGCCCGCTTTCCCCAATTAGCTGATTCTGTGTATTCTATACTTACAGAATACATTCCATTGCAACCTTACGCAAGGCACATCTCGTGGCATCCCGAATGCCACATTTATAGGCTCACGACGCTGTAGGGCCCGCTTCCCACTATCATCCGCTTTAATGCATTCTGTACGCATAAAACACACCCTATCTGCTGCCTCACTTGAGGCGGAATGCTTGGCATGCTATTTGCCACTTTTTAGGCTCTTTTGTGGTTGTGGGGCCCACTAGGGTACTGTTCATCATGAATAGTCCCCAGGTGGGCCCACCACTCGAATTCACCAATTTGAGTGTTCTTGACGTGTAGAACACATTTCCACTAGTGCCTACACGAGGCACGACCCACGGCATCCCGTATGCCACAGTTTGGCCAAACTGGGCCCATTTAGCAAAACTCGATGTTCGGGGCCGAATTTGAGAAAACTTATAACTGCAAAGTTCCTTGAAATGTCGTCTGCATTTTCCTAGACATACGGAATGCATCCCATTCCACTCGTATGAAGTGGAGCACATAGGTCAAAAATGCAACGTGTGTAGCGCATAGCCCTATAGGTTACACACGTTACATAGTAAAGATGTTTGGTCGGGAGCCCTTTCGGGACCGAATTTGGAAAAACTTTCTTCTACAAAGTTGTTCCTTACATCGAATAATGCTTATAAGCTTTGGGACGCATCCCAAAAGTGACCGCAGTGGGCCATGCGCAAGGGTTTCCAAACTATATGCGCGTGCATATTGACCTATGTGCGCAGCATATAGGCTATGTGATGCGCACATAGCCTTATATGTGGCGCACATATTTTTAAAATTTTTTAAATCTGGGCAAAAATTACAAAATTGCCATGCCCAAAATTTGCTCTATAAATATAGAGCTAGGGGTCATCTGAAGGGGATCCCGAATTTGCCTAAAAGGCAGGCCAAACTCTGTCAAAATC
>CANYBF010065744.1:0-13722 GCA_948192965.1 Dalechampia spathulata
GAGTTTTTCTCAAAAACCCAAAACTTACCAATTTGACAAGCACACTTTAGTCAACACCTCCAAATACAAAACCAAGTTGAGTTTAGGTCTTTTTAATGATTAAAGGATGTTTTCTTGCAAGAAAATGGATGAAATCCACTCTCTTAGCTTTGGGTATGGAAGAAAATGGAAGAAGATGAAGAAGAAGAGAAGGAGGGGTGTATGACCTGAAGAATGAGGGTTAAATTAAGGGATTTTGACTTAAGTAAGACCTTAGGTACACCATACTTACCATACACCTTCATCCATTCAATCACACCCTCGTATTTACTATTTCCATACTTTTTTTTTTAAATATCCAAAATGACGATATGAACTTAATTAAATCAATACCAACTTTATTTCCTATTTTACTCGAGTAATACATCTCGTATCACTATTTAAATACGAATACGTGTATTATATAAATTCATCATCTTAACATCTTTTCCTTCTATATCACATATGCATTCAATCTTATTGTCATGCACACACCCATACTACGAGGCCTATGTGTACGGATGTGACACCGCTATTAACTTACGTACAATAATATCATTTGATGAGATTTAATGATATTTATAGCATGTTGCCAATTTGTTAAAAAGCCCAAGAGGTCACACACAAACAAGGAAAGATTTGGATTGAAAATTAAAGATGATTATGAAATATTATTAAATAATATTTGATATTATTTATAATATTAAATTTTATTTTTGGTTATTAGATATACCATAAATAAAATATATTTTGGGTTGAATTTATTTTAAAAGTGGATTAATATAGATGAGCTTATAAGATCCATGGGTTAAACCCATTAACTTAAGTAGGCACATGTCATACACATGCTTAACTAATGTGTTCATATATATATATATGTAATATTATGGGATTAGGGTTATGAGCAGCCATTCTACATTATTTTCTCTTAGGAAAAATGAGACAATCATCATCCTAAGAAGAAAACCACTTGAAAAGAAAAGAAAACCAACATATTCATCTTCTATCTTTCTCTAATGTACTAGTTTATTGATTAGAGTTTTATTGTAAAAGAGTTTTACTAATCCAAATCTTGATCTTGGTGTGTGTAGTTTGAAGATCTCCTAAATTGGGAATTGAAAAGAGTTTGCTACAACTCTTTTGTAAAACAAGAAAGAAGTAGAATCAAATCAAAGTAAGTGTTACTCCTTCTCTATGTCATGATCTTTTGATTGGAATAAAAATCATGAATGATTGTGTAGATATGATTTTCACATGTTTTAAACAAAATTTTTTTTATTCCACTACCATATCACTCCATTAAATCCAATAGATTATAAATAAAATAAAATATAATGAATTATTTTATATGATTGAAGAAAGGTATATATCTAATTTTGTATAATGTTATATTTATGGTTGAGACTATCAAATTTTATTATATAATTAAGAATAACTTAAAAGATTTTATGAGTATTATTCATACCAATCAAATGCATCCATTTTTTTGGACATTTATTATAAAATAATTCTAAAGTTAAACATAGAAGCAAAGATAAAGTATGATAATTACAATTATCAAATCAGATAATTATAGTATGATATCATAATCGAGATTTTTTATAATAAGGGATGTTTTAAAGATTAAAATCAAGCATAAACTAATGGATGTGACACATTTAGAGTTGATGAATGCGAGAAGTGATTATGAGAAGTGATTATGAATTGATCTCACATTTAAAGAAGATGTATCTTGAAATTATGTAAAGATAACACTATATAATTAAATAATTTTGAAATTATGAACATATGTGATTATATAATTGAAAATAGTTTGAGTGATTTTAAGGTTATGTAAATTTGTTAACATTTATTTTATAAAAAATTTTAAAATTAAACATATTTAATTTAAAGTAAGTTTAGAATAAATAATCTATTAAAAAGCTTTCTCGAAAAAGCATATAAATAAAAAAATATATTAAAAAATTTTCATATTAAATTGTGAAAATAGTTATGAAATGAAATTCCGAAATAGAAAAAGTTTGATAGTCATTTTTTTTTTGTCTCCAAGAAGAAAAATTCTTTGAATACAAAAAAAAGAATTTTTGAAAAAAGTGGGGCTATAGTATTTATTTTCTTTATTCTTGAACTTTTGTCCATATAGTGCACTTGAAAAGGTAATGTTACTTTAAAAATCTTGGAAAATCTTAAAATATTTGAAAATATCAAAAGTTGGAAGAATTCAAAGAATGATAGATATTTGAAAATATTCTAAAAAATAATAATTTTTAAATTTTAACATAAGTCTATTTTAAGTTGAAAAAATATTTATTTTAATTTTATTATAAAAAATTATGTTTCAAAAACTACTATTTTCATAAATTTTTTTAAAATTAATTTAATATTATTATAAAATAGAAAATAAAATCTATCAATTTCATAATTATTTTTGAAATATTTACTATAGCGGATAAAAATTTTAAACTATGAGGTATTATATTTTCATCAAATTTATGATTTAAATTGAAATATAATAATATTATTAATATTGTATTATACAATGTATTGAACTTTATATATATATATATACATTTGTAAAATAATTTGTCATTCTAGTAATTTTTTTTTATTTTAATCAAACTGAAAACTTTTAAATCAGCTTAACAATCTTGACCTATATCAATAAATTTTAAAGTTTAAATCATTATTTTAAAAAAATCACAAACATGGTCATGTATGTATGCATGCATGCATAAAATCAGGTATTGGAGGCAGCATCCATGAACTCCGAGTCATTTTCCATTCCCTGGAACAATTGAGCCAAGTTGCACATTTCAACATCTACGCTTCCTTCCTTCTTCAAATCCTTCAGACACCTGAACGCCTAATGACCAGCGTATTCCTGCTATGGACGTTGGCACTACAAGTTCTCTTTTCTAAGCTTCTTCGGACTTGTCTATTGTATAACCATTAACCATTTTGTATATTTGTAAAGCTACGAAACCCAGTCCATTTCCTAACAGATCACTTATTGCATTATCAATGTCTTTCTTCATGCTTAAGTAATCACTTTTAATCATTCTTTCATGCATTCGTAGTAGGTTTAATAGCATATTATATGATGAATTACATATATTACTATCATGTCTTACATATCATTCATCATTTACATATTTAGTTTTCATTCATTCATTTCATTCATATTTCACATAGTTTCTATAGATATTTTACATAATCTAGGAATTAGCTTTTTGTAGATAGAATTGTTTGCATATTTTAAGTTTTCTAAGTACAATTTTGTAGTTCCTTCATAGTTCTAGGTATTAGTAGTTTATTTTCTCCTATATTACCTTCGATTTTAAGTTTTATTTCAACCAAACGAGTCTTACACAACTCATGTATGACCTATACGACTCGTGTAAGTCTTATCCCCTCTAAAAATCCTAAATGGTAGTGAATTCCCCATCTCATGCGAGTCTTGCACGACTTGTGTATGACGTACATGACTTGTGTAGGTCTCGGCTCCTTTGTGTTTCTCATTTTCTTTGTGTTCCCTACTTTATGTGAGTCATACACGACTCATGGATGGCACACACGAGTCGTGTATGACTCGGCCATCAAATTTATTTCATGCATTTAGCTTCATACGAGTCATACATGAGTTGTGGATGGCTTACACGACTCGTGGATGACTCGTTTCTTTCCTATTTTGTACATTTTCACTTTGTTCGAGCTTTACACGAGTTATGGATGCTTTACACGACTTGCGTAGAGCGTTTTGGCTTGACTTTTCTCTTATTTTTAGGGTCATTAGATTAAGGAATGAAGGGTGGAGATTGAGAGGGAAGTTAACAGAGGGAATAAGATATGAGTTTAGGTCTAGATATGACATTCAGTGAGTAGAGGAAGAGAATTAGGGTTTTGAAAAGAAAGGAGAGAAAATTAGGGTTTGAGAGAATTGAAACCTTCTAACAAAGTGTTAATCCGTCTTTCTGCAGCAAGGATTCATCAAGACGTTGAGAAGACTTGCTGGAATCCGAATTGCATGAGTTGGAAGCAGCTACAGAGTCTATTCTCGAGATCTAACTAGTTTAATCTCGTTTCTATTTCTTCCCTTTTCTGAACTAAATGTATGGTTGTAATCCTTGATTGGTATTTTATTATGTTATTTCTGTTCTTTCCTTTGATGACTTAATAGAATCCTAGAATTGAATGTTATGAGATTACAATCTTAACTTTATTATGAATCAGTTGATCTCAATGTTTCATATTGCTTTATATTGTTATATATTATTCCTTTATTGAAATGAGGCCTGTTTTGATAATTGAATATTGCTTAGTTCTTTTAATTGCTTTGGAAGAAGAATCAAATCAACTGAACGATTATGGAAACACCTAATTTTAACGACCTAGACATAAGAGTTAACTAATTGGGAAGCTTAAGTGTGGTTTTGATTTTGTCACTGAAATGAATTTAATGGTCACGAAAGTGGTCTATTTATCTATGCTCAGTAGGTATCAATTTTTTGAAAGGAAGGTTCATACATATAGATATTAACTGGATTCATTAATGAACTGTTTTGACTTTAGTTTCATACATTCATCCTTAACTTTAAATGTACTATATGTAAATTATCCCATAGCTTTTAATATACAAATAGTCTTATAGATTTAAATCATAACTTCTACTTATTATAACCTGAATAATCAATGAAATTAACAACTAGTAATTGACTACCATTGGTCCCAGAAAATGATACCCTTATACTACAGTTACAATCCGTATTTTTGCAGCAGCGTAATTACATATATAAGGACTATAAATTTAAAGCTTGTTGAATTCTATGCATATGAAAATTTACTCTATTTATACACCAACACATTATGACTTTAATTCCATCAATTGCTTTTCCGAAATACGATTCCGGAATTCGTCGGTGCAATTTTGATCTTAAACCACTCGTCAGGTAAATATTGGTTTCTTTTTCAGGATCAAGATGTTGAGTACATCTGATTACCGATCGCCAAACATGAGCTAAGATTGATGGCAGAGAAGAAATCTTGTCACCAGATTCCCAGTTGGCTCTTGCTTTTAACCTGCCAATATTTTCCTTGCTGAAATGGAAAACTCTCTCCTGGGGTGGGGATGGAATGAAATTATTATTATTATCAGAATTTTTGTTGATTAAGTTGCTAGGAGGACAATCGATTTCATGACGAAACCAATTTTCATAAACAGGAAGATTGAACATATGATCATCAGTATAATTATTACTAGAGATTTCACTCCAGGAATTGATGAAATGCCAAAAAGTTGAACCATCAGCTACCGAATGGTTAAAAATGAAACCCATTTTAAAAAAAACCAACAGCCAACTCTGTAACTTGAACTCCAAGTAATGGCTTGGAGAAACCTTCATGATTTATACTAATATTCAATGGAAACAATAACATACGGATTATGGATTGGTTTAACAATGTCAGAAATGGTAAGATCTCTAGCTACAGCATGAAGAAAATAGACGCCAGAAGAGTCTATGAAGAAAATGGCGGTTTTGTTGCCGTTTTGAAGGATTGCCAAGCGACCGGCGAAGAGAGAATTTCTCAAGTGGTGGATTAAGTTTGCATCAGAAAATTTCAATTCAGATGATTTGGGTTTATGGAGAAGAAGTCCCATTTGATTGTATCCAATCAAAAGGAACTTGACATCGTTGGGAGATAACTTAATACTTCTCTTCTTCTATTCTGATTCTTGGTTAGTTTCAGATACTTGAACAATACTTGTAGTAGATATGAGGGGAATGTTTGTCATAGTTGGGCTTTTTCAAACAAAACATGTATATGTTCTAAAGTTTGACAGTGTTTTATTGTAGATTGTATCCAAAGGCTGCTCTGTTCAGTAACACAAACGCCAATCTCTGGAGGCAGTAACACGAACACAGTTAAGTCGTATCCACGAAGAAGTTTAACAATTTTCACACATACAATGTATAGAACCTTCAAAGAAGGCAATGAAATTGTCATTCCATCAGAAGAAAAGAACGGGAAGGAAATATCGCAGAAAGCTACAGAGGAATTGTGCATGCAATTATACAAGATGGAGTGAAGATAATGAGAGCAGAGCATCGTGTTCAAGTATCTTCATAAAATCTTGAGAAAACCTTAGCCCCAGAATGAACATAAACGGAGGGCTGAGAGTTCACATGATCAAATCCAACTAGGCTGAACAAGCACAAACTTAGGCTTTGGTTGGATCAATCCTTTAGAAGGATTCTCATGGATCAATTTTAAATAAAAACTATAAAATGCATTAAATCAAACATATTTGATTGAGTCTCATAAATAAATTCCACAAAATTTGTAGAATTCATATGAACCAAACAATCCTCGATTATTTGCTCTCAGCAACCACACTTGGAATGTTATATATCAGAATTGCGGCTAACTAGAAAGAAACTCAAATTACCACCAGCCAAAACTTGTTAACATATAGGAATATCTTACCAATTAACGAATTGCTAACGGCATGTTTAGGCCCAATCAAGAAGTACCCATTCCATGATTGGAATGATCAGAGAAATTGAGTGAATACAAACCTAAAATTCTCATGAACAGAGCTACAAATTTGATTGCAGAATGACAATTCAACAAACACAAACAATAAATCAAGTTCAGAAAGAAAGGAATGAAGATTTCTACACAATTAAAACCAAAAACCTAATCAAAGCAAACCGATAAATGCAACCAGGATTAGATACGCAATTACTTTGCATTATTTAAACAAAAAATTGGAAACCCATAGAAGAAGATTGAAAATTTTTCAAATGATATACTAATTAACCCATCAATCATCCGTAAAAACTTAGACAAAAGCCCATAAGCCTAAGTCTTATCATAACCCTAATCCGATCCAGGTAGATTCGACAAATAGATAAATTAACCTATATGATAAAACCACAAACGACCAACTGGGCACGCCAATTAGATTTTGATGAAATCAAACAGGAGATAAAAGCTGGGAAAGATGTGGCTTAGGATCAGAATTCATGCCGACGATGATTACAAAAGGAATGAATCCATAGTGAGTGATGACTTTAGCTTTCTTCAAGGACCAAGTGCTCCACTCTTTCAGACACTGGATTGTTGATTTCTCCTCAACAGCTTTGCCTTTTCCGCCGCTGCTTTTGCCCTTGCTTTTCAGTGAAACCCTAGACGCCATTGATTTAGTGAGAGAGGATGCGATTATTCTGTAGAGAGATCCTTCAAAAACCTTAAACCCTAATTATTAGGAACAATGGGCTGTAGCGATCACTGTTTAAATGTTGGGCCTTAGGAGAGGGCTCGTAATGACTGAGGCAGGCCCAACATAGTTGAATTATTGTGCTCAATACAGGAACCATCGAGTACGTAAGAAGTATTTGTCCTGAAACTTAACAAATCGGAATCAACTGATTGGCTTGAATGGAAACAATATTAGTTTGTCCCGACAGACAAGTTTTCAATTTTCCTGCCATTGTCGTCTTCTTCAAGGGCCGTCGTTGAATGCCAGTAGTCAAAAAATGGCAACTCTTAATCAAACTGTCAATAATTACGAGGAATAAATCGATAAATGTCCTTTCCCTTTGTTCTTAATTCTCCAAATCCTTCAAACAAGGCATTTGGAAAATTTCTGGCTACCGGAAATAAAAGAAAACCCTGCCGTTGAAGTTTGAATATTTACCTGAACTCCGGTCTCGACCAGAAAGGAATAAGTTTTCAATTTTTAAAATTATTTTTAAACTACAAAATTATAATAATTATAACTTCCGTGTTTGAAAATTCGATAACCTCGTAAATAATTTAAATGTACTTAAATAAATAATATATATATATATATATATATATATATATATAATTGGGTACATGAATTTTGACCTTGCATGTGACAATCATTTAGATTATTAAATAAACTCGTCGGAATGATTAAATAGAATCAAAACAACCTTTGTATATTTATATTTATATTTAAATGGGGTTGCATCGTAATTATTACAATTTTTTATTACCCGCAATAGCAACTAACTCCATCTGTATTCGAAAAAAGAATATTAAAATAACAACAGCAATTTAGTGGGTTTGAGGAATTGAAAAGGACGAATACTACATTCCAAAATAAAATTATTAATATATAGCAATCATGTTAAAATTGATATCAATTTTAATATAAAAATGCGATCAAGGCATCATAATATATAATTTAATGTTCGAAAATTGATTTAAATAGAACGATATTTTCAACTTCAGTCAACCAAATAATTATCTGAAAAATAAACTAAAATAATAGTTAGATTTATAACACCAATAAACTTAATATGTAATAATTTCCATACTCCGTGGGATGATCATTGACGGCAAAAAAAAAGGCAGATAGTGACGTACTTAGATTTTCTTCTTTTTCTTTTTTTAATTCCATAATCTTCTTATCACTGAAAAAAACTCATATAAATAATAATTTATTTATATATATATTGTTTCATTTTTATTAAAATTTATCACTTATATAACATATCATTAATTTTTTTATTATTTAATAATCTTATAGAATTAATATATAAATAGAGGAGTCATAATGTTTAGCCTCATCATTACATATTAATGATATTATAAACGAAATATATAACAATTTAGTTATAGTGACGTGATTATTTTATTTTATTAATGCTATGTATTTATCGTTTTTAAATAATACACTTATTATGAATTATATACACCACCATATATATATATATATATATCTAGATAGCTTAGTGTATGCGAAGAAGAACAAAGACGATCACTACCTCTTCTAATTGTTCTGATTACTGTTATCACTTTGACGGTTTTCTTTTCAAAACTGAAGGAGGATAATAATGGAGGCAAAAGCTAATGGTCCGACAAGAGACCGCTCGGCTCGGGTTGCTCCTCCGACGAACATGATTGTAACGCCGTTATTAACGGATCTTTATCAGTATACCATGGCTTATGCTTATTGGAAAGCCGGAAAACATCAAGAGCGAGCTGTGTTAGTATTAATTTTCTTTGTTTTAGTTATATGTATATATTGAAACTGTTAGGATTGCTGATTATGCTTATTGGAGTGTAATTAATTTTATTTGTTGTTTTTTTCCCTTTTCAGGTTTGATTTATATTTTAGAAAGAATCCGTTTGGAGGAGAATATACAGTGTTTGCTGGATTAGATGAATGCATTAAGTTTATTGCTAATTTCAAATTCACTGAAGATGAAATCGCATTTCTACGCGAAACTTTGCCTTCTTGCGAGGTAAATTTTTTTTTGCAAAAGTTCAATTGTCTATTTAATCTCTCTGTTCGTTCTCTCTTCTTCTTCTCCTTCTTTTCCTCCTCCTTTTTTTTCCAGTTGTGATTGTTATTTGTTACCTATCAAATGATTTTAGTAAGTTTTTTCACTGTTTCATCGGTTTGATTTTTGTATGGTTGGCAATTGTAATCGTAATAGTAAGTTTTGTTCACTTTAAAATTTTGAAAAGTTATTGTTCGATTTTATACTGCAAGAGTGTTCTATACGTATGTATGTGTGTGTGCATATATATCATTCGTTCAATTTGCTAGGAAGGCTTTCCTTCTTTCTTTCTTTTTTTGTCTTAGTAATGGTCCTGTTGATTTTTACATTAAATTACTAAGTACACTTGGTGGATATTATTGTTAATTATAGGATGGATTCTACGATTATCTCAGAGGACTTGACAGCTCTGAAGTTGAACTTTATGCTGTTTCAGAGGGATCAGTTGTCTTTCCGAAGGTTCCTCTGCTAAGAATAGAGGGGCCAATTGCTGTGAGTAATGACATCATTCTTGTTTTCTTCTACTATTAATGCTAAAAAATTAAATGGTGATCTTAATACTTCTATTAATTGTATCAGGTCGTTCAATTGCTGGAAACTCCATTACTGAATCTTGTTAATTTTGCATCGCTTGTAGCAACAAATGCAGCTAGGCATCGATTTGTTGCTGGAAAATCAAAATTACTACTGGAGTTTGGGCTTCGTCGGGCTCAGGTTTCTAATTTTATTCCATTTTTGTTGTACTAATTTCCGTCCATGAATATTAAGAAATCTTTATATTTCATGCAGGGACCTGATGGTGGAATAAGTGCATCGAAGTATAGCTATCTTGGAGGATTTGATGCAACAAGGTTATTTCTGCTGCAAAATCTGGTTACTTTCTTTGGATAAATATAACTGGAATATGATTCTTTACTACAATTAAGCTCTTTAGTCTTTTAACTAGTGTTGAGGATTTAAATGTCTCCAAAAGGACTCATTGAACTTTTTGCTCTGGTAATACAAAGAGAGATGGGAAATAGAAAAATTGTTCTTTTCGATTTTATCTATCAATGCAAAATAAATAAAATACAATGACAAACTTGATTTTTATGTTTCAAAAAGAATCTTTATTTCCAAAGCAAAGGAATGTGTCTTGTTTCATGAGAAATGTTTGATTCCATAAATGAAAGGAAAGTAATATGCATATGCATAAGCAATTAATCATACTTTGCATTTATACTGGCAGTTGATGGTTTATTTTGGCAATTGAAGTGTGGATTTGAAAAGCATTTTGCCGTTCCCCAAGAGATGTTTGTTGTTGAATCATAGTCTCATTAATGTTATTCTGATCTTCAAGTACTGATAACAACCACTTATTATTTCTTCTAACTATTGATTTCAAAAAAATTTTGTTACATCTGTCTGAGAAAAATGTTTATGTTTGGACAGCAATGTTGCAGCTGGGAGGTTATTTGGGATACCTCTTCGTGGAACGCATTCCCATGCTTTTGTTAGTTCATACATGGTATTACTCACGACAAACTTGAGACATATGATTACTTATGTTAATGATGAACTGTTTTTTAAACATGCTCTGAAGTAAAATTTAATCTACAATGCAATTCTGAAGAAAATGCTTAAAATAATATGACCTTATATCTGAAATCATAGTTAGGTGGTTTGTTCTTGAAATTTTGTTTTACACCTCTCTAACAACCAATTTGCTGTTTCACTTTTTTCTTGTATGCCTTGAGGACATTACTTTTATTTTCCTTGATCTAGAGCCCTCATCTGGACTTCACACAGACTTTTTTCATCATCACTATCATGTACTACAGTTTCTTTTTTGGCTGCTACTTGACACCTAACAAAGTTCACTATGTTTAACTTTGTGTCGAGTTTGTGTGTGAAAATGAAGTTGTGTGATACAATTTTCTTTGCTTACTCATCTTTTTCCTGATTTATCCCCACACTTGCAGAGCCTTGATGAGATTGTAGACAAATCACTCCAGAAATCTGATGGCTCTAGTAGCTGTGAGGATTTTGTCAGTTTGGTTCAGACATGGTTGAGCAAAATGCAGGTGTTATGCATTGGTCTTATTGCTAAATAACTGAATATTATTTATCTGCAGTGGTCTACATTACATTTGTTGTGGCTAGAATTGACCGAGTCAACTCGCTGCTTGATGTTAGAAATCTTTTGCCCATTCTATGATATTAGAGCTATCCCTTCACTATCTTTTCAAGACCATTCCCCCCCTTGGCAAAAAAAACTTTGGGAATTTATCTGCTCCATCACATTCAGAATGCAATTCAAATTTTCTTTTTTAGTCTTTCTATATGCATGTGGCATGCCATGAAAGGTGTGCTGGCTTGAATTCTTTTATGGATAACTTACAAGTCACGAGCAAGTAGAGGTAATAAAACATTGCAATGTCTGTATGACTTGTCAGTTATAAACAATTTTAGGCTAACGCGTCAAGCTCTTCCTTTTGTGGATACAGAACAAAATATTGTCAAGGGTGGTCCTATTTTCATGGCATTTCAGAAAATGGGTGCTCTCCCTTTATATTTTTATTAGAAAGCATACAGAGTGTGCAGACGCAAATATGTTAAAGCACCATTATCAACGTTAGATTGAAGCGGATGTTTATTTCTATATTTCATTGCTAGCCAATGACAGATATGATGGCCACATGAATCAGTCACTTATCATTTTTCTTTTAATTTGTATTTTCTATTTTGGCTATTTTTAGTTTGTTAATAGTATATACACTATATGCAGCGGTCGAATTCATTGTGTGGCATTTTTGGCGAGACCAATCAAAGTGAGCTAGCAGCTTTCACTTCATATGCCCTGGCATTCCCAAATACTTTTCTGGCTCTTGTAGACACATACGATGTGAGTTTTTTTTCACGGTCATCTTCTCTTCTTCTTCTTCTTAATATAATTCATAGATGAGATCCCAACCCCTCGCATAGTACACAATTAAGTGGCTTATCATACTCTTTGGCTAAAGATTAACTACATATATTGCTCCGGATGAAGTGAAAAATGAAAGAGTAGTTAAAGTGATTACTGAATTGATATATAACTCTTAAAGACATAATTAATTTATTTGAACAAGTTTGCCACAACATGAAGCCAGAGAAAGTAATCTTTGTAAGATCGGTTGTATGCCCCTCTGTATATGCTTGCATTAGGATTGGTACTTGAGCACAAATTGTATTTTCAACCATGACAGTTACACTGCTCTGTCAACATCTATTTACCAGGTCATGAGGAGTGGAATCCCCAACTTTTGTGCTGTGGCTCTAGCACTCAATGAACTAGGGTAAGACATTTATCTTGGTGTTTTTTCAGTCTACCATGTATCTGTTTATCTCTTTTACATAATCATTTGCAAACTTGTTAATATTTGCTTGGATGACTTGTCTGAAACTGCATCATCATGATGAAGATGATTGTAAGCCAAATTATTTACCTGGTTGTACTACACTAAACAGACTCTGATATTTGTAATAAAATATTAAAATAGGTCAAGAGTCTATTATTTATGTTTTCAGTGTATTGTTTTTAAGCTTCTGTTAATTGACTTAGCATCTTTTGGGACAAAAATGCTTGTTTTTTCAATTCTAAAGTTCACATTTTAAAAACCTTACCTCTGTATTTGCATTTCAAATTCCATTCGCCTGCTGTAGGGAGAGACTCAAAAGTCTATCTTTTGCTTTGTAGCATTTTGACAACTTGTAATATCTGTTTTCTTGACTGCACTATTAAGCAATTTTAAGTTTCTCACTAGAGTTTGGACGGTGTTTGTTACAGCTACAAAGGAGTAGGTATTAGGCTGGACTCTGGTGACCTAGCATATTTGTCAAGTGAGGTCCGGAAATTCTTTTGTTCTATTGAGAAGGAATTTGGAGTCTCTGGTTTTGGAAGGACAAGTATCACTGCTAGCAACGATCTCAATGAGGAAACTTTGGATGCTTTAAACAAGCAGGTAATCATTTTAAGCAACTGATTTCTTAAATAAATTGCAAGAATTTGATGCTTTGGAAACTATGGATCTATGAAAGCAAACTATGTTTTGCTCCGGACACTGTTACTGAGGAAGATATGTGGGAGTTTCCAACTTCTTAATGCTGGTCCTTGTAGCTCGGGTAGCTGCTTGCTATTGTCTATGGAGGACAAGTATCTGTGTCTTGTGTCTTGATATTTAATAATTTTATCTTAATTAATGTCAGTGAACTATAAATACTATATAAATGCCAGCAAACTAATGAATTTTCACTTTCTTCAGAAGTTATTTGAATTTTGTATTTGTTGATGTTTGAATTTAGAATGAAGAAAGCTTGCATTAGCTTAACTAGACTTGTGCGCTGAACAGGGCCATGAAGTGGATGC
>CANYBF010065763.1:0-17584 GCA_948192965.1 Dalechampia spathulata
TGTCCGCTATCATTGTTCATAATTATTGTTTGTATAATGCTTCGGTGATGGTTATCCCTTGTAGAGTATATGGTGGTTTCCTTAAGGGGAAATCATTGTATATTCTACGGGAGCATGTTACCCCAGGTGGGCTGGGTGTGACATGTCTTGGGTTCTAGGTGTCGGTACAGGCGTACGGATATCCGTACGGGCCTACCAGGTGACCTGGAGATGGTACAGGGAGTTGTATGGTCGTACCGTTGCTCGTAGGAAAATTAGCTTGTCAGGAAGTTTGGGTTGGTATGGGCGTACCAAAAGGGGTACGGGCGTACCACTGCTCGTAGGAAAGCAAGGTATCAGGACTATAAGTTTGGTATGGGCGTATGAAGTTTGGTACGGTCATACGCGACTTAAGAGTGCCTTTTTAAAATAGGATAAGTTTTGACTTCCTTTTGACTTTCTTTTGTTCTTCACTCTTCTAAACATTTCTAAACACTAGAATTGAGCCTACTTTGTTACTTTTGCAGAGTGAGAGTTTGAAGAAGCGAGTTTAGCAAGTGGTCTACAGATTAAGTGCTAGAAGTAGCTTATTCCAGGTTTATACTAGATTATGCTAAGTGTTTTAATTGCTTCTCTTTTGCTTCAAGGCCAAGTAAGGTCGTTGTGTATATGCATTATGTATCCCTTGTAGTATATGTAGCAGTTTCTATTCGAAAGGTCATTGTGTATACTACGAGAGCATGTTACTCCAAGTATGAGTTGGACGTGACACGTACCATGTCTGGTACGATCGTATGCGACTTTCTAGAAAAACTTTAAACCTTTTCTAACAGTTTTATTTTAATAACAAAACATTGTATATTTCATATCTAAGGGCTAGTTTTGCAGCAAAGTTTCCTTTGAGCTTCAATCTTCAATTACAAGTAAGTTTACTTATGATATTATGATTCAAGTTTTGTAAACTCTATTTTTATTGTATTCCCATAACCTAAGTGTTAGGTTTTGTATTTATGAGTTGGTATGTGATTAATGCTTGAAGCATTAATTTATATTTGAGAGTTCAATCACTGTGAAATTGCAATTGTTGTAAAGATTTGAGTATGAGCCAGAAAATACTAAGGTTTGGATTCAATTTATGAATCATTTGTTGTATTGATTGTGATTGTGATTAGTAGATTCCTAAATGAAAAACTTAGGAGAAGTGGACGTAGATAAGAGTTAATGCCGAACCATTATAAATCTAACATGTGTTGTCATACTTCCACTTGGATTTCAATATGTATAATAATAAAATTTTAAATGATAAAAATATTTTTGTAAAAATTATATATATAATAATAAAATTTTAAAATAATATAAATTTTAGTATAAAAATGATATATTTAATAATAAAATTTTATTAGTATTAAAATTATATGTAATAGAATTTTAAATGGTATATAATATTTTATTAAAATTATAAAAATAATACAAATAACTAACATGTGAAAAAAGTAAAAAAAAACCTGTCATGTTTCAACTAACATAATAAGATTATATTAAGAAGATATTCTATTATTCAATAAGAAATAAATGATTAAAATATAATTATATGATACCTATTCTTTAATTTAATTTAAATTAGAGATTTGATATTATGATAATTATTTCTAAAATAACTTATTTGTTTTGTGATACTATACTTTCCTAAACGACACCGTTCATTTCTTTTGACGACTCTATTCCTAGGCGAAGGTTGAACTTCATACCAAGCCACAACCAGCCATGTCTCTGCTATCTTTGCAATCTGCTCTTCCAGCATCATCCATTCCTTCCAATTCCAATTCATACAGCAACTTCCCTTTACCGCCAACCACTGCTTCTTCTTCAATTTCATTTTCCACCTTCACCTATTCACCACTATTGCTATCATTTAAATTCTTGAGGAACGGGAAGCGGGTTTCTTCCCATGATGGATTACACGCAAAATCTGCTGACTCAGAGACTGCTGATACAGACCAGCGATTTCTCCCCGAGGAAACTGTCGGTAACAGTTCAACCAACAGTTTCTTGTCTCTTCTTTGTCCTCTGCTCAAGCTCTTCTCTGTAAGTTCCCCGGTTCATTTTTTAACAAATCCCAACTCCGCAATTTTGCATGTTGCTCTTTTGTTGAATCTGTGTTCTTCAAAATATAATAATGAATTGAAAGTAGGAAAATGCAAACGTGTGATATGGAAATTGGAAATTGAACTGTTATGCTTAACTGAAGATTGAATAGAATTTTAGACGATAATGGTTTGCTTCTTTGGACTTAAGTTGCATGTTCAAGCACTTACTTTTCTCGATTCCAGTATTGAGTTGGTTGCTATTAATATGAAAAATAAAGGCTTAAGGAAGTTAGCCCGTTAATACACAGAAATAGAGGGAAATGGCTATGGAGGAATGGTCAAAAAACGTTTGTACAGGAAATTTGATTGAATGAGCAGAGTCAATATTGCATTATTTTCTTGTTAAATGCATGGAGAAATCAATAGTTTAGGATGGTAAGTTCCCCAGAAAATATTTTGGTGAGGACTTCTGTCTTTGTATGAAGATATGACAAAAGTCGTGGCTCATCAAACTTAATACTAATGGAACCGCAGGAGGAACATGGTGTCATGCTCCCAGTCTCATAATGTGAATGCTATGCAATTTTCTTTTTTTTTTTTCATCAAGTTAAAAATCAGTCTCTTTTTTTTAGAAAAAAAAAAGGAAAATTGTTTCTTATTGTTTCATATGTTATTACTTCGCATATTATATTGCCAGTGTTGCAAATTCCACCTTTGTCTTACTTCTTGTGTATGTTGTTTGGTATGTGGCATTCATGTCGGTCTTCTGTTCCACTTATGACCCGAATGTTCCCCTCCTTTTCCTCCCAGGCAGGAGATCCCTCTCAAGATCGTAACTATGCGTTGGAGGTATCCTTTGAGAATAACCATTTCAGATTTAATGACTAATTATTGAGATGTAGATGGTTATGGTTCTTACAAAATTGGTATTCTTCGTTTCTTTTCAGTTTATGTAAAATTTTTTGTGCTTAATATGTTAGACTAAATATATAATTGAGCCCTTTCCGCACTTGAACCATTTCCAGATTTGCAGTTAACTAAACCTCTAGTTGAATAACTATGATTTTATCAAAAAGAAGAAGAGTTTTTGACCTTTCATTTCTATTCTGAACTTAAACCTCAACAAATAGAATGTCATTACAATTTTTATGCCAATTTTACTGCTAATTTCACCAACAGCTTCTCCAGCAAAAACTTATTTCTTCTGTTGTTTGTTATTCAAGTACAATCCCTGCATTAGTATCATTTATTGTTCCAATACCTGTGGTGGAATCTCTACTTGGTGTTTGGCAATGTCTGTTGTTTATGTCCATCACACAATTTTAATTTCCTTATCAAAGCCCTCAAGTGGGGTCGCTACCAACTTATTAACGACTTCAACATCCTTGAGGACCAAATTGATTGTCTAAAGATCAAATCAAGAACAAAACAGACCTAGATCTTCACTGTTGAATGCATAATTTGGAACAGTTTGGAGTTTATTTTGATAGCAATCAGCCAGCTTCTTGAAGTTATGAAAGTAATGGAAGATTCAGAGTCATTTGGCCTGCAAATAGTGCTAATTCACAGAGGCAAATCTAAGCGTAGAGTTTGTTTATTGATTTTTGTAAAGTTATTATGTATTTTGGAGTGTGTGCAACAAGGTCTCTAAATTTTTTCATGTGGATGTAGTACAATAGAAAAAGTTGATTTTCCATAGTTGGTGAAATAAATGAGGGAAAAAAAACAGGTAGCAACATCTTCAACAGCTATTATGTAGTACGATAGATATAGTTTGATATCTCTAATAAAGGCATGTAGAAACGTTTAACTTATCAACAATTTTTGTTTTAGATGATGCAAATTCTTTATCCAATAACAGGTAGCGACATCTTCAATGTCTACCTTGGCAAGATTACCATGGGGATCAAGATCACTATTAGAAGATTCTGCCAATCAAGAGAAAGTAACTCTAGATTCTCCTAAACGCTTACAACTTTTTGAATTTGGTAAGATTCCCTAACACTACATTATTATTGCTTTTCATAGTTTTAAGGAATGGTTATAAACTTAGTGTCTGAATCTGTTGTCTTTTCCGTTTGGTGTCAGCAACATTTAAAGTATTTTTGCTTTCAATTTCATATCAATTAATTTTTCAATGGCCGAAATCCAGTTTAATGGAATGATCAATTTGGTAGCAGACCTTTGTTGATATTTACAAAACTAGTTCAAAGCTACCTCATAGCTCAATGCAATTAGTTGTAGATGATGATTTAACTTAGTTGAGTATGTGAAACATAACTGGAGATAAAGTGATGAACTCATTGTTTTATATGTTATTTGAAAGTAGAAGTGATATGAGGCATTATTCAAGTGGCATAAGATGGTTGTCAATTTTCCTTTCTTACATGACTTATGCAATTTTAGCATGTCATGTGTTTTAAGATTAGGTATTGATTATTATTTGTTCTTCTAAAATGAATTTTCTTGCTGGACTATAAAAGTGTATCTTTCTTTTCAACAGAAGCATGCCCCTTTTGCAGAAGGGTTCGAGAAGCCATGACTGAGCTAGACCTTGCAGCAGAGGTAAATTTGCTTAAAGAAATACACATTTTTCTTATCTCAGTTATACAAAATTTTTAGCAGATAAAAGTTTAATATGGCCACAATAGAAAAGGAGTACCTGCATGCATCATAAGCACAATTAATTTGCACAAATGGTTAGGGTTTCAAACCACCAGGTTTTGCCATTTCTTTTTGATTTGTTTGATTTATCACGGTGAATATCATTGGTTCATAAGATCTTTCGGGAGTGGCTGACTATTTTCAAATATAAAAAAAGTTTTATTGTTTCCTTTTTTCAAATTTTAATAGCAGAGGAAAACTTTTATCAAACTTTATTGTGTTAAATTCTAGGTAATGTCCAGTTTCCTTCACTAAATGTTGACCCAAAAGAAAATTAGAATTTCATGTATGTTTATAAAGTAAAGCCTGTATAACTGATCGCAAATTTCAGGAAGAAGATCTCTATCGCACAACTAAAATTCATATGTTTGCTTGCTATGTGGCTTTCTTCATGTTGTCCACTTGACATCTATGTGCAGGTGTATCCTTGTCCAAAGGGCTCTTTAAGGCATAGGAAAATGGTCAGAGAATTTGGTGGCAAAGAGCAGTATGTAAATCCGTTGGTCCAATTTTGTTTTATACGAATCATAATGAATTTTTGATAACAAAATCATGCATTTGTCTTTTGTCAGATTGAAGATCCAGGGTCTTGATTCTTTTTATACCTATCTAGTTCAATTTCAAAGCAATGAACATAACGAAGAAAATCATATGAGATAATATATTTCATAACTTCTAATATATGATTATCATTGGTGGCCATGATCTTTGTCTAGCTTATTTGTTAGTTTAGATGTATTTAAGCATAAAATGTAAAAGCTTACTGTTCTTGTAATACTTGTAGTTTTCCTTTGTAAATTTTACAGTGTTATAGAACTGCCATGCAGGTTTCCGTTCCTAATTGATCCAAACACTGGTATTTCAATGTATGAAAGTGGTAGGTAATGTAGAAGTGCTTTTCACACCTTTACTTTTTGTGCTTGTTTTTGTTTACAAGTTCATATTAAAGTTGAATTCCTTTTCATACTAGGTGTATTTGATAACGAATAACCTTGTACGAATTAATAGTGTTTGTTCAAATATACAAGTGGCAGGGTGCCTTGTTAATAATACAGGAAAATGGATAAGACAAAAATTGAGTGCTTCAAATTTCTTGATTACCGTGGAGCTAACAATTAGTTTAGTTACCAAAAATGTACGTCCCAACTGATACTGAAAGTCTGTATATGGAATGATAGAAGGTCATGAAATAATTGTGGTCTAATAAAACTTGACAAGTGAACAAAATGACTATTAGGAAAATTGCAATATTGAACCTTTTGCTAAATAAAGCAGTTTCTTGAACTGAAATCAGCACTGATATAAGTGATAATGGATTGTCCACCTGATTAATCTGTGTAATGTGGAAAGGTGTAATGTGGAAAGGTTGATGTGACTTTTGAGTGTATGAAAGGAGTTTGAAGTTTTACAAAATTCAAATGTGTCTCAACTGGACAAAGAGGATCATGAATTGTCCAATGAATTTATCTTAACATTGTTGAAATTTGTGATTTTTTTGGAATTTGATGAAATATTTATGCAGTTAGATTCAAGTAAAATTGTTTAATTAGTATCTGATAAGGCTTTCATTGTTTATTCTGACATACACACGTTTGTTTTTGAGTTTATTTATTTATTTGTGTTTATTCTTTTTGAAGATGAGTTTTGATAGGTCAATGCACAACAAAATACAAATATTACTTGTCATCATTGTGAAATTCTTAAGATACTATAATTCCAATTAGAATTCCTTGAATTCTTAGGAACAGTCATTTAAATTGCAAAATTTTTATTTATTTTACCATTTTAATTTAATATTAATAACTCATAGTCAGATCTCTCACAAGACATATCCTTTCGTTCTTTAAGAGGTTTGATCTGATATTGGTCATTGAGAGAGTCAAATTCATTCCTCAAAGATATGAGTACTGGTTATGATGTTAACTTCTAACCATGGTTAAATACAGATGACCTGCTCTTGTTTTGGAAAAGCATGTGATCATAATATGTAGACCGTATGTATCTAATAATGTCTCATCATTGTTATTAATGCTATGTTTGGATCAATTGGTTTGAAGAATTTATTTCATTTATTAATGAATATTCTTTTGCAAATAAATTTTATTGATGGTTTTTATATAAAAACTTTAATATTCATTTAAACCAAACACATTTGCTTAACATTTTACAAATAAATTCCATAAAATTCACGGAATTTATTTGGCCCTTGCACTGTCTAAAGGTTTGAGCACTAGTGAAATTTGCATTTCTACTTGGAGGTTAGAACATTTTTATAAGATAAGCATGTAAAGCAGATGATCATTGGCTTCAACATCATGCCACTTCTTTCTTTGATTTTAATTGTTTAGTTGTATAAAACATTTATTCTCATACCCTTTTTGATAGGTGACATTGTGAAATATCTATTTCAGCAATATGGTGAAGGGAGAAACCCCTCAACAGGGCTTTTAGAAAGGTGTTTTCACATTTTTGTAACCAATTAGTATTCAATTCTCTCTTTTTTATTTTGCTTTGGTCCAAGTAAATATCATCGTCTTCATCCCCATTTTCTTTTATTTCCAGTACATTGGTCACTGGATGGATGCCAACGATTCTTCGAGCAGGCAGAGGAATGACCAAATGGGAAAGGGCTCAAATGGATCCTCCATCGATGAAGTTGGAACTTTTCTCTTACGAGAACAATCCTGTAAGGGAATACCTTCTCATTTTATCTATATGTTGTCTATATACCAAAGCAAACAAAATGCTTTCCAAGTAGAAGGCTTAGATGCTAGCCACTCTTTGTCTTAGTATTTTGTTCTTTTCTTTTTTGTTTTGTTTTTCTTTGTTCATTTATTTCTTTATATGTTTTGCATTCTAGTTGAAAGAGCTTTAGTAGCTCAATTATATTCCCTATCATGGAGCTTGGAAGAATAGATATTCAAGTTGTAATTTGCATCACATAGAATGTGAGCAGTAGGCAATAGCAAATGATATCAAATATGTTCATTGTAATTCGTCATCTACCTCATAAGCAGTGTCCAGCATTAAATTTAACAAAAAATTGAAAGATTGGCTCGTACACGCATGACGGTGCAAGTGGAGTTGTGGGGTCAAATACCCTGGAGTTTTCCCCTGAACTGTTTGTTTGTAATTATGTTCAGACATGATGTGCTCTTCCCCTCTTCCCCCTTTTCTACCTTGACAGTATGCAAGAATTGTGCGTGAGGTCCTGTGCGAGTTGGAGCTTCCATACATCCTTCACAATGTAGGAGCAGGATCCTGGCGTAGAAACCTGCTGCTTGATTTATCGGGATCGCAAGAGGTCAGATTCCTTTGTACATTATCTATATGACACCCAATTTTGTAGCTAGTTATGTGCATGCTTTTCCCTTTGCTAAAACAATGAATTTGTTTCCAATGTTTTACTGCCTTGCCATAAACCGCAATGATTACGCTGTTCTGGTTTGGTCCATGGTGATCTTGCAGGTGCCATTTTTAATCGATCCCAACACAGGTTCTCAGATTGGTGATTACAAGAAGATCTTGCAATATTTGTTCAGTAAATATTCAGCAGCTGCAGCATAGTTTGATTTTACCTTCTGATTATAGTTTTTTCTCTATTTGAAAATTAAAATGGGAGCAAGTCTGTTTATAGGCTACTGCATGTAATGTAATGTAAATATACGTAACCTGTGATAATTGAATTACATTTTCAGAGGGAGCCTGCAAGTCCCAATTTTCCTACGGAGCCTATTTGTTAAGAGCACAACAATTCATGGATTGATATCTTTGATGAAATAAGCTCATGGCTTACGCAAAGGACTTCTTCCCTTAAAGTTGAGGGCAATAGCCCTGATTGGAAATTTATACGACCAATATACGCCATTCAAGAAAATGAACATACATACCAGCAACTTCCAACCAAAATCACGAACTCATCTACTTGTTTTTGTACTGCTTTTTGCAAAGTGCAATCATATGCAATTAAAAAAAAAAAGGATATTGTTCATATTATATTATTATTTTTGTAAAACATAAAATT
Source organism: Dalechampia spathulata (assembly GCA_948192965.1). Lineage (NCBI taxonomy): Eukaryota > Viridiplantae > Streptophyta > Magnoliopsida > Malpighiales > Euphorbiaceae > Dalechampia > Dalechampia spathulata. Next base: position 8,755 of record CANYBF010065763.1, read on the forward strand.
AATAATAATTGCAATATGGATAATTAAGATTTCATCCACTTGATAATATCATGGTGGTAAGCTTTGGTATGATTCTGGCAGGTATAGCAACTACAGTTTACAACAATCGGCGCCGTGTCTTTCCCGAAAAGGCAAAAGAAAACCAGCAATCAACATCCAAGATTTATTCTTGATAACATGTCTTGCTATCGATGAAATGTTGTGCATAATCCAAAACAACTGCCCCTCTTTCTATCATTATATCTTTAAACAACAACAAACTTGTCTATTTACTCAAAATTTTCACCTCATCCTTGCTGTTATTGTTATTGTTCGATTGATTGATTCATGTTAGAGAACATGGGGGATCGTTTATTGTGGGGGCTTCTTTGCATGTCAGTTATGAGTAAGATTAATTTTGGTTTTTGGGTTGATGGGGCGTTGAAATTGTTTACAATTTGAGCTATGATTTTCTTGGATGATTAGAACGCCTTTTATTACTCTACACATCTGATATTTTTAACAACCAAAGTAGCTGTAGATTAACATCTTGCAAAATATCCTCTTTTTAACTGTTTTAGCTTCATACATACGCACACAACCTGGATTGAGAAGGCATTTTGAAGCAACCCAAGGAGATCAGGAAAGGACAAGGGACCTAGAAAAGGTGGACATAACTGACCCATCAGAACTCATCCTAATCGTGCTGAGAATGGCAAAGAAAAAAAAAAAGAAAAATTCTTTGAGATGGTATGTGTCTAGAAATTTTACCAAAGCATGGGAGAAAATCACATGAAATTTCGTGACCAACGGAAATAATGTTTACAATGGAAAAGGATGAGATCGACAGACAGTTCTTCCCTAGACCTGATATCTATATATCAACATTCACATGTATGCATCCCAATATGCGATTGTTGCTACATGAATGCAAGATTTTGAGACAAACTTGCCTGGCTGCCATACCAAACATACTTGTCAAAAATTACAAATTCGACCTCCTCAGACCAATGTTCCAATGTTTATTACATCTGAGAAACCTATCCTTTTCCCTGTACATGAACTTTTCAAATTTTCATAATATCAAGAAGCCTTAAGGCATTCTTCTAAGTTTATCATTGCTATTACTAGGTCATATAATCAAAATTTCTATCTTTTATCCACCTTATCCAACCGGGTCACTAATTTTGATGTCATAGATCATATGACAAGTAATTCTACTTTAATTTGCTCATTCTTGTCCACATATCTTCTTTATATGTTATGTTAGCAAATGGAACCACCTTTGTTGTTCTTCGTGCTATCACAATTCATCCAACACCAAACAATTTTTTGTCGTTATATTCTTTCCTAATTATTGTTTGTTTGAGGATCTTACAACGAAAGAATCAATGAACATGAATGTTGATCATTGGCTTGTTCTCAGACTTTAGTTCTTTTTGAAGCACATTATTGGTTAGTTAATCCTTAAATCTTTTTATATGCAATGCTGAGAGCAAAAGATAGAAAAATGCCATGTCAAATTTATGGAGTTTTTCATTAGAAGCAGAGATTTAAAAACTAGAAGACATCAATTAAGGATCAGTGATTGTTTTACTTCCAATAAGAAGAACTTGTTATCAATAGACTTCAAGTTCGCAGTATCACATTAATGACTCAAGTGGTGTGAAATTCAATACAATGGAGCACAACCTAGAGTAGCTCGAGAACATTTAAGAGTTCAAAGTATACTTAGTAGTTCAAACCCACAAATGAGGCGTTGTTTTTCCACTGGTAAACTGTCCTATGCATTTCATAACAAAGTTAGAACTTTAGCATTTAGTGTAATTGTTTGAACTTTATATAAACTGAATGCAAATAACATTCAAATGAAAAGTACAACAAAAAAACCAGAAAAATGAGAGGAAGAGTTCTTCTATATATTGTTTTTAAAAATGTAATACAACATGAAGTATGAAATATAAAGCAACAAAATTACATTTTAGTACCTATACTTTTAGTACAAATGATGATTACTTAAACTAGTAGCTAACTGTCATATTTTAGGATCATACTTAGCTTTCAGCTCTAGTACAAAAAACAGTCTACTATAAACTTCTACCAACTGCTACGGTTATCATACTGCTAGGAAATTAAACAGCTAACTAATCATTTTAGCACCTTAAAGTTTCAATTATAATTTTACTTTTCACCAACATACTCCTCCTTAAAATTGTAAACTGAAACTCTAAGTAATTTCCTTAAAAAAAATTCAATCTACCTCTTGAAACAGACTTTGTGAGCAAATTAGCAGGTTGATCTTCAGATTTACAATACTCCAGCTTAATCATGCCTTGATTTTCAGCATCCCTCCCAACATGATATTTGATATTGATATGCTTGGTTTGACCATGGTGGAATGGATTTTCTCCTATAGTAATTGCAAACTTCTTGTTGTAATACACAGTTATTATTGTCTCTTAATTCAAACCTATATCTTCCATCATCTTTCTTAGCCAAATTACTTGATTGATGGCTGTTATTAAGGATATATATTCTACTTCTGTAGAAGATTAAGCAACAACTTATTGCTTTCGGGAATTCTAACACACAACACTTGAACCAATGCTGAATATATAACTTGATGTACTCTTCATATCATCTAGGCTTCTAGCCTAATCACTATCTGAAAATCCCTGTAAAACAATTGGCATGCTTTTTCCATAAAAAATGCCATTAGTCAATGTCCCCTTAATATACTTTAAGGATCTTTTTGTTGCCTATAGATGAACATCAGTTGGAACCAACATAAACCTTGAAAGATAACTTGTAGGGAACATTATGTTAACTATTAAAGCTATCAAATATAATAAACTTTCAACAATACTTCAAAAACACTGAAGGATCATCAAGCTTTATTCCTGCATACTTTGATAACTTTTCATTTAATATGAGAGGAGTTGAAACTTCACTGTAGGCTTGTAATTTGAATCTTTTAAGAAGATCGTAAGCATATTTTCTTTAGTATAAAAATATTCCTTCTTTGCTTTGAAATATTTCTAAGCCAAGAAAATAATTCATCAAACCTAAGACTGACATTTCAAACTCCTTCTACATTTCTAGTTTGAAACTGACATTTTTTTCCTCTTTGTCTCCTGTAATCAGTAAGTCATTAATGTACACGGATACTAGCAATTGTGAATGATTAGTCCATTGCTTTAAATATAAGGTAGCCTCATTAACACTTCTTCAAAAACTTGATTGAGTTAAGTAATAATCAATCTTTTGGTATCAATCTCGAGGAGCCTATCTCAGCCCATAGAGAGCCTTCCTTAGCCTGTATACCTTGTCCATCTCCTCTTGAATTTGGAATCCTTCTAGTTACTGGATATAAATTTGTTCTTGAAGTTCACCATTTAAGCAAGCAGATTTTACATCTAAATGGTAAACTTTCCAGCCTTTTTATCCTACCATTGCTAAAAGCAATTTAATTGTGTCATGACGAGTGACTGGAGAAAAGGCATCTTCAAAATCTTATCCTAAAACTTGGGCATATCCTTTCACTAGTAATCTTGCCTTATGCTTGTGAACATAACCATTTGCATTGAATTTTATTCTGTATACCCATTTAACATTTATAGTAGATTTATTTGGTTGTAAATCTAAAAGTTCCTAAGTGTTGTTCTTCTCGATCATGCAAATCTTATCTTTCATCACCTGAATCCAATTAGGATTCTTTACTACTTCATCAAAATTTACAAGCTTAGTAAATACCAAATTTCACCTTTCATATATGTCAATGAGAGGTTTGGCCGAATGATTTCTCCATCAGTTGTATCTTTTAGAGAAAATTTTGATTCTTCCTTCATTTGTGCTTTAGTATTTCCAAGTGAATTTTCTACACTATCATGTTTGAAGGCTTCCATTTTCTCAAAGTTCTAGTACATCTCCTCATTAAAATATAGCATCTCTACTAATAATTATCTTCTTGGTTGATAAATCATAAATTATATAGCCTTTTGACTCTGTTGTGTTATACCCCTTATGGTGTAACATGCTCTCATAGAATAATTAATAGTCTTTGAATAAAGAAAATTATTAATTATCCTACAAGGGATGTGTAAAATTTTTTTTATTCTTTTTATCTTCTAAAACTTATATCTTTATAATAAAACAATGCATACAAGTAATTGGAAAGCATGAATAATTTATTTCTCTTAAACCTAATGCTTATAAAGCCACACCAAATATTATATTTAAAAAGAATAATTACATTTACTCTTGATAAGCAATTCATAGTGAAACTCATGTGGTATGCAATGTTTATAAAGTAGGTCATAACATCCAGACTTATTCACATACGCATTTACTGCCTTAATACAATACTCTAGTTACATAACATAACTATATAGAAGAACATTATACTAATCCAAGTTCTTATCATTAAAGTGAGTTCTACTGAACTAGTGTCATGGGATCTATGTGCTTCAAGCCATCTGCTGACCTGCATCCATCAAATGATGAACGCTGAGTATAAAACTCAGTGGTGCTATAATCATGAGTATAGAAAGTATAAACGAATCATTTATCATAAATATAACAAGTATGATAATCTTAATCATCATAATAATATCATCGTCATGTAGTCAATCAGAAATATTATTTCTATGCATTTTTTACATGTAGCAACATCTGTCTACTCATTAAATCACTTAGATAATACTTCATTTATGACAATTCTATATCAATTTCTTTTCCCTAGGTACACATCATCTGTTTTCTTTGAATCAATAATCTTTCAGATGTACTTGTAAGGAACACAAATTTTATAACATGTATACTATATTGATTAACATAATCCAATCCATTATTGTAATTATTGCAAAACATTCCCATAATATAATCATATTATATAATCATTGTAAATCATCAACTATTTGTATATCATTGTAATTCATCAGCATATAAATGCTATCTATGAGCATAGGCTCATACATATATAACTGAATTCTCTATAATATTATATCATCATATTATCAGCATTAGAATGTTATAATCATCTAATATCATTCTGCCAGCATGATCATTGTTGCTCCTGAGCATAATCTCGAATAACTGTATATCATTTCCTTTATGGCATAACCATGCCCAGTGCATTAGCACTGTAAACATCTATTTGTTAATGTATCTGTATCATTATGCAGTAATGCAGTGTTGTATGTATTATGAATGCCATTATGCTATGCATGCCCCTCTGTTTTTCTTGTATCAATTCTTTTACCTTTATGATTGTGCACAATCTCATACTGGGTCCAATGTATCGATACCTCTAGTTCCTATAGGAACATATCGTATTTATATACATATAACTCTGTGATTCCATATAGGAATCCAACTCTGTGATTTCCTGAGGAAATCCAACTATATGACCCAGTACATATCAATTACAAACTCTATAACCATCCCTTTCCTTTCCTTTCCCACCTTATAACCTCTTTATGGTATGTCATGAATATGCCTTTATACTTGTATGATTCATGATATGATATGTAAGCACTATGCTTTGATGGCATGTTTAAAATATGTAAGCATCAAAATATAATACCATATGTAACTCATTTCATATAATTTTAAACATCAAATAAGATAAATAACATATCATAGTACAATTACTATATAACATCATACATTGACCCTGACTAGTGGGTCACGATACTTTAGACCACCAACTATAACTTTTTTTTGTAATTCATAAACATATCATAGGTAGGTTACCATATTTGTATAATCATAAACTATAGAAATGGTAATTCATACATTGCTATCTTATAACTATATAACACTATGGTATAGTAACAATCTTTTATTGTAAGCCATTATACACATTTCATATCTTATGATCTTTTATAAAGAAAGAGCATAAACATCATATAATGTCTCTGTCTCTATGCTAATTCATCTGTTGACCTCATTTAGTAGGTCTTCATATCATATATCATCAGATAAAATTTTTATAAACATGATACTTTAACTATCGACCTTATAAAATAGGTCATGATATCAAACTACATCGTATATGCTCTTTGATAATCACTTTCAATATAACATTGACCATTCATAATTATAGCATAGTAAAATAATGAATTAAAACATGTAAGTACATGTTAACATCAAGGTAAGCTTTTAGCTTACCCATTGATCCATTGTCAGGGAATCAGCTTAATTGTCGTATAAACCTGCAATTGATTTTCATTTATCCAAACCCTTTGGTGACAAATGTAAATCTTCTTTCGAACTACTTATAATATTGCAAATTGTCACATCCTGAAATGAGCACATAAGTTGCATGCATCAAATTACTTGAAATGTTATGTTTTATATGTTATTAATGTGAAAATGATGTGAAATTATCATTATGATGATAAGAATATGATAAGATTAGAGTTATAGCTCTAAAGATTGAAATTGAAAAATTTGATGCAAACTACTGAAATGACCCCTGAACGATGATTAATTGTAGTTTTTGAGGTTGAAAACATTCAATATGATTAATTCAAAAATCCCAATATGCTTGTATTACATAAGGAAGATATATACAAATTTTAGAAAAGTTAAAATAAAAATTATTTATGATGTCATAATTAGGTGATGATGTTGTAAGCATGATGTAAGCGAATGAAATTAAATTGATTTTTCTTAGAAAATAAGCAATTATGAATTAATAATGTCTTATTAAGTATATATAATAAAAATTTTAAATATTAGAAATGTATAATTGTATTTTTCATTATGATGTCATAAATGATCAAGATGATGTCATAATTGAAAAAATAGGAAAATTAATATTATAGAAGATAATAAATAGATAAATATGAATGGAAATATAATAATTTAGAATATATTTTAAATAGAAGTGGGATTGGTATTTGTAACAGTGTATAGGTAATTGGAAAAGTAGTATAGGAAATAGTGTTAGTGGATGGAGAGAGAGTCCATGAATATTAATTTAATTGGTTTGGAGAATTGATGGATGGTATTTGTAATAAAAAAATAATGTATTAGAGTGTAAATTAATTGATTAATATGAAATTTAAGGTTGTTGTTGGTGGAATTTAAAAAGGAATACAAGAATAATAAGTATGGGGGCTAAAAGGTAGTGTTTGAGATGTTTAGGGACATTTGGCAATTTCTCCAAATGAAACTTATTCCATCCAAATTTTTCCCTCATTTGAACTTAATTTCATTTAATTATTTGCTTCTACCCTCATTTGGTTGAAACCTAACATGCAAATGCTCTCCACTCTTTTCTTATCTTATAATTTCTAAAGCTTATCTCTTTCTCATCCTCATCTTTTCTCTCTTTCCTTTAGTTTTCTTCCATCTTTCTTAAAGAAGCTGAAACTACCTTCATCTATTCTTCACCTTTTCTTAAAAACTTCATGAAAATAATAAGTTCTTCAAGTTAAGTTTAAGATTAGAAGTGAATCTGTTCTCTTCCTCTTATTTTTCCTAAAGTATGCATGTATACCTTCTTCAAGCAAGCAAAAAACTGCAAGTTCTCCTCTTCGTTTTGCTTGGTTTTTCAAGTTTTAAGCTAATATAGTGTTGGATCTTCAAGTTTAGGTTGAATATGTGCATGTTTCTTCCATTAAAAGAGTGACCAAAACTATTTTCTTAAAGTACTACATGAGTAAGTTAAGATTTCTTAAGTTTTTAGTGATTTGGTTATAAACCAAAACTTCTATGAACTAAATCTTCTTTCTATGGTTAGATCTAACTTAGTTTAGTGCATGCATGTGGTTTTAAGTTGTATATCTACAAAAGGAAGTCAAAAGGTGAAGAAACATACAAATCCATAGCATATATTCAAAGGAGGTTGCTTTTAAGTGAAGATTTGAATTGTTGTGTTAAAAAGGTGAGTTGGTAAGTATGAATTAGTGTTGGATCAAATTTTTTGATGAATTTTTGATGGGATTTAAGTTTTGGCCTAATGGTACCCAAAATATTTGATGGTTTTTGGTTTTGATTTGATGATTAGAAGGCTTAGGATTGTAAAAACACATGAAATAAAAGGATTTATGTTGTATGGGTGAGTGTGTCATGATTTTTCCTTGTTGGCTGAATTAATCAATGAAAAAATTAATGGATACTAAGCTTAAAATGAGATTTAGATGATAATTTACTAAAAACAAAAAATTTTTAATAAAGAGGATAAAGAAAAACAAGCTTAAGATAAGTTAAAATGGATTATTTATGGCTTAATGTCACTTTAAGAGTATATGACTTAAGAATTTTGAATTTTATGATAAAGTTTAAGTATGACTTAATAAATTTACTTTTAATTAAGGTTAAATGATGTTTTAAATAATGAGTTAATAAAAGTTTAAGGAATATGAACTAAATTGAGCATAAGGTAAGCATATTTGGTGATTTAAAGCTTATTTATATATTGAGAAGATGGATTTTTAAAAATAATATAATATAAATTTTTGTTAAGTTAATTTAAGGATATGACATAAGAATAAAGGATAAATGAAAGTAATATTGAGATTGATTAAGTTAACATTAATTAAGATAAGTTCATTTGGACCTGAGATGAATTGGAAATTTTAGTTTTAAAATTTAGGGGTATTCGGCCATGTTATAAATGAGGATCAAAATGCATACTAAATTAGGTAAATTAATTGTATTTTAAAGGTTTAATTGAGTTATGAATAAATAATATGAATTAGGTTAATAAAAGTCAAAGAATGTTGACTTAAATTGAGCATATGGTAAGGTGTGACTTAAGGTGAGTTATTAAGATTTAGGATGAATTTAAATAAGAACCAGAAGGATTATTAAATATGATAAATGTTATTAAAGGTTTATT
>CANYBF010065796.1:0-11990 GCA_948192965.1 Dalechampia spathulata
TAATTTCCTCGATCCCTTTCACCGGCCTTTATTTTTATTCGTATATTTGCTTAAATATACTATGTCATCATGTCACATGCCATGTCACATGACACATGCACACACTACTATGCATGCCATGCATATACCGTATGCCATAACATATTGTATTTCGTATGCATATACATATAAATATGCAAATACGTCAATACGCAATCCAATACGCTCAATCAACCAATACGCCTTATCATGCATACATATATGCCATGCCATATATTATGCCATGACGTATGCCATCACACATAATATACCGTATGCCATACATATACTATGTTGAATACACATTCACATACGCACCATTATGCCATGTCATTCATCATCTTACATACCACGCATACGGTATGTCATTCATCTCACATGCCATGCATACGGTATGTCATTCACTTCATATGTTATACATATAGTAATTCGTCCATTTCACATGCCATGCATATGGTATGCCATACAATGCCATGTTATAATTTAACATTTTTACCACATGACACAAGTACATTCTACTACACATGTCATGCATATGCCACGCTACGCATCACTTCACATGCCATGCATTTGGTATGTCATACATCTAACATGTCATGCGTATGCCATGTATTACACCATCACACATATCATGCATATGGTATGTCATATATCATCCACATGCCATGCATAAGGTACGTCATTCACTATGCCATGACATCCATCACCTCACATATCATGCATATGATATGTTATTCATGCAGACGCATCGCATACGCTGTACGCTTAAACGCTAAAATGAATCTAAAACGTTGACGCATAACGTAATACGCTACTTGCCATAATATGTGCTCACATATTAGGACTGCCATATCATGCATATGATATGTCATACATGCTCACATGACATGCATATGCCATGTTATTTTTATCACTATATTACATGACATGCATATGCCATGCCATCTAAATGCCATATAGCCTTATATGTCATTCTACGTGCAACCTTGCAACGCCAATTCACATGATACGCTGTGTGCTTACAATTATGCTTGCATGCTTGCCTTCTTAAGACAATTAAATCCAACTAAAATGGTAAAATCGATTTTGGAAACTCATAGAATAGATCTCCACCACCCGAACCTAATCTCTGAAGGGTTTAACTAGCACTCATGCTATAGGTCGGTTGGACCAATCCGGAACCATCCGGTGGTGACTCCTTGTGACTCTTTTGAGTCTGTATCATTCCCTAAGGGAACCCCTTAGGAAGACTGTGCTTTCGCTCCAAGTGCGGTCCCTGGTTCGTGACTTTCGCAAGCCTCGCTCTGGGCCCCGGCAGAAACCGACGCTCACACTTTGGTAACTAACACTCAGTAATTCAAACAGGCTACTGAAACCAGATTTAAGAATTTGGAAAATCAAGTGACTTAAATTGCAAGATCCTTAGGTCGGTTGAAGTCCAAAGGTAAGCTTTCATCATAAGCAGAAGTAAATCTTAAGGAAAATATGAGCGCCCTTAGAAGCGGTAAAATATTACCAAAAATCTCTAATAAGAAACCAAAACCTAATGAGGAGAAGGAGGTAGAGATTGAAAATCTTGAGCTAGAAAAAGCTGAAGAAAATGACAAATTATTTCAAGAAAAACTAGAAGCAGTTTGGTTACCTTTTTTGAAGAGGCTGGAAAGATAAAAAAAAAAGAAAAGGAGAAAAGGGAAATTTTGTAGACTTTCCAAAATGTTCAAGTTAACATTCCTTTACTTGATGCAATCAAGCAAGTGCCCTAGTATGCTAAATTCTTAAAGGATTTATTTATGAATAAAAGGAAGTTAATCAATTTTCAGAAAGTGAGTGTAAATGAAAGTGTTTCAGCTATCATTCAAAGAAAAATGTCGACTAAGTATAAGGACAAGGGTTTATTTACAATTCCCATTAAAATTGGTGACATTGGTTTAAAAAATGTTATGTATGATAGTAGTTCATTTTTAAGTTAGTTAATTTAGTTGTTTACCTTCTTCTACCTTTTGATTTTTTTGATTTTAATCTGACTCAATTTTCCATTTGTTTTTGGTTGCATAAATGAAATGGTATAATTAGAAGCTTTAAGGTTAAAATGTAACATTTTTTTAAGTGGAGGAATCATAATTTGACTTTTATTTAATTTTTCTTTCCCTTATCACTTAAAATAATAAATGGATATTTAATTAATGTTTCCTTTCCTTTTAATTTTTATTATATAGGCCCGTTCTTTCACTTTCACCTTTCTTCCAAAATTACTTTTCCCCAAATTGCAAAAGTTAGGGATTTGAAGATGGTTCACACTAGAAAAGCCACTGGCAGCGAAGGTCCAATAAGCAAGCAGAAAGCTAGCAAGGAACCCATAACTATAGAAGATGAAGAGCTTATTATTCCGATTATCAAGAAATGGTTGGTAATTTCCTCTCTATCAAAACCCATCGTAGACATGCAACATATCAAAATAAAGGTTTACACCAGCTGGAACCCTCCCAAAGCTCATCAGTTCGATAGAACTTGGTTACTGCCTAGAATTTATTATGATAAAATAGATGAACATGTTGAATGCCTCTTAAGAGCCATGACTACTGATTCTAAAGAGACCTAAGAAGAGGAGAAAGAAGGATTGAAGCTAAGAGGAGGAAGTTGAACCAGCACCGGTACAGCAAATGAGTGAGGTGGAAGTATAAATTTGACCTAATTTGGGAAGAATAGAAAATTCCTAGCTAAATTTAGAGCTACAGTTAGAAGAAGTATTGATAGCAAAACCTTCCACTAGTAGCTCAACCAAAACAGGCAATACCTTCACCTTTTACTTTATTTTCCTGTTTTGCTGCTACTAAATTATCTTATATTAGAACAATGTGTTTTAAGTGTAGGGGGGATATGTTGTGATTATTTTTATTATTTTTCATGATTTTTGTAGCCCACATTTGTTATTTACATTTGTTGTTTGATCAAAGTTTTTCAAATTTTTGTACACTTTGCTTTTGCTACAAATAAGTTATTCCAAAATCTGTTTTCTTTTCTTCAAAGTTTCTAAATTGATTTATTCATTATAACTTGATAATTGAGAATTACTATTAAAATTAGTAATTCTTGTATGATTAGTTTTGATAAATGTTGAGCTTGAAGCATAAATGGTGAGATTTTTTAATGTTTAGCCATCGAGATGATGCTTATGACTTAATATGGATTGTATTGCATGACTTGCTTGTAAGTATATGTGTAGTTTTAATTCACTCTTGCCAAGATATTTCTGCTCAATATGCCAACCAAGAAAAGAAAAAGCAAAAACAAAAAGAAAAATTAACTGTGTAAATACCAACATTAGCTAGTTCGGATGGTACGACACTCAATCCCCTTAAGCTACTTGTGTATAGAGTCATTGATATTGAGATAATTTGACCATTTTTAGGCTATTAAAAATTCAAAAAAAGACATATCTTACAAAGGGATAAAAACAAATAGACCTATGCTAATTTGGTTAGGTGGTCGAACCTAATGCCCTTTAAGCTATCTTAGTGTATAAGAGAGTGACCCCCTTCTTGGGCCAACTATACATCTCAATTGAATTTTGAGTTCCTGTAAATTGAAATTACTAAAAACTAGTTTTATTGAATGCATTAAAATAGGGCATCTGATACTTGGAAAGATTGCAATCATGCTACCATGTGCTTACTTATGAAAATATTTTGCTCAAACACAACGTATAAATGGTTGTGTAGATTCTTTTTGGGCTAGAATCTTTAAATTTTATTATAAATACCAAATTACTAAACTATTTTGATTGATTAGTTATGCTTGAATGCTAAAGTTAGTTGCCATTTCTCTTAACTTTTGATGAAATGGTTGGATTGGTTTTGGGATTTTATTGAAGGAAAGGATATGGAATGCTTGAGAGCAAGCATTAAGCAAGTGTGGACATATATGATCGAATGACAAATTTGGCCATTTCATTTTTATGAGAATTCATTTATGCTATGCATTCTCCTTCATATCTGTACTTTAAACATTTGGCCATTTCGTTTATATGCTCATGTACCGGGTCTTTCATATCATAACTTACTTATGGTTTAACAAATTGGAACCCATTTCTGATTTATTATTTTTCTCTTTTATTTTGTTGCTTTCCATATCATTTTCCTTTTTGTTTAATTCTCGTAGGAAATATATCATATTCCCGGTATATCTCACTTAACATTTTCCTTATATTTGTTGATTTTCCTCCTTCGTTATTTCTCCATGTCCTGCTATGTCATGTTCATGCTTAATGCATTATGCATATGACATGATTAATGAATAATTAATAACATATCATAATTAATTATGTAATGTTATTGCATTACCATACTATCACCCCTTTGACCATTAAATGATCTGAAGCTTCCAATTAAACTAGCATAAACCTGGAATGCCCTTTCCTTTGTTTAATTGCTTTGTTGATTCGTGAGGATTATCCACTGATTTACCTAATCATAATGCAATGTTCATCTTTTATTAATACATTTTATTATATCATTAATCATTCTTATAATTATATACCATTGAACTAATCAATCACATATCAATGTCATTCATTTATCACATCATAGCATTATATAAGAAATCTTCTTACTATTCATAATTGCATCAACTATTTAAATTTGTTTTCTAAATTAATCATTATATCATTGAAATTGCACTTTTAAAAACCTTTTAATAACATAAACCCCTCTTCTAAGTTATTTCTCAATCAATTAATCAAAACAATAACATTATTTTTTATTATGTCTTTATCTTACCCTTATTTAATTAACATAATTGATATTATCAATAAATAATAACTTATTTAGTATACTTCTTTTAAAATTATGGTCTAATACAAAAAAAATTTAATGATGTCTTAAGATTCTATCATTATTAATTTCTATCATAATTTATCAAAGAATCATCATATTCCTGTTCATATTCAAATTCTGTTATCAATTAATTACTTAATAACTTAATAGTTAATATGTTATTATTGATTTATAACATTGTCATCATCTTAGTACTGCTAATTCAATATTTTAACTAAACCAAATTTTAATTATTAATCATATCTACATTTTATTAAAAACAGTTACTGTCAAAAGCAGAATATTAAAATAATTGATATCAAATTCATTTAACTTCTCAGTATTGTATCCTGATATTTAACTTAATTTACTGCTATACTAAACACTGTTATTCTTGATCTGAAACTGAATCATCAAGAAATTATAGTATTTTTGCTTAATTCAATCCTTTACCAACACTGTCTTATAACCAGTTAATAATTTAAACAATATCTTTACTTAATATCTTTCAATCATTAAAATTAACCACATGTCTAATAACATTTAATTTAACTGTTTATTACTTATTTATTTAACACTTCCATTAACAGCATCATATCATATGCTATCTGCCTTAACTTGTTTATTAACCATCACTTAAGTATTATCTTATATCATCTAGTCAACTTATATACTTCACTTAATCAATTCCATATTATACATATATTAACCATCATTAACATTATTAATTAAATTTTTAGTGAAATCATATAAGTATAAACATCATATAAATCATATGTCTATGAACCCATAGTTCACTGTTATCCCTATTTTTATCCTTACCTAGAATCTCATTTAAAACCATATCATATCATTCATTTATTTACTTATTAACCTACTTAATGACATTTAATATATCCATTTAAATGATCATTTAAATTATTGGTATAAGTACATCTCAAATAATAATCATTCCAGTATATTTCTCTTTTTCAACTTTACTTCTGTCAATAGATTAAATTCTTAATTAATCTTATCATACCACTAATTACCCAATTTATTTAACTCTTAATCATTATTTATCATACTTAATAATCTTTCTGGTTCTTATTTGTAATTTATCTCAAGTATTCTTAATATACCTTAAGTCATATTTCATTATATCCTTTAATTTAGTCAACATGCTTTGACTTAACCAAGCAATTTATACCATATACCATTTATTTATGACCTCTTTAAACCTTTCAATTACTCTTAATATGTTTATTTCAAAACTCAATTAAGTTCTTATCTTCATTTTGATCGCATACCTCAAATTATATACACTTAACATCTCAAAACTTTCATCTTAAGTCCAATGGAATTCATATGTTATATGCTTCTTATTAACATATCATTAAGAACTTCATTTTAACCTTAATTAAAATTTAATTACTTAAATCATACTTTAACTTAATCATTTATTCCATAGTTCTTAAATCATATATATTTACTATCATATTTAGCCTTAAATCATCAAATATTATTATTTTAAGCCCATTTGTATAGGTCATACTTAATGCTAACCTTATTAATCATAATAATACTTCCTTTTAACTTTAATTCTTATGTTATATCATTAAATCAAACTTAACAGAATCCATTTTTCATAAATTTTATCTTATTATTGCTTAAAGTGAAAATTTAACCTTAAATCACCAATTTTACTTAACTTATCACTTAACTTATATCATCTTCTTAACTTTGTACCTTTTGTTGTAATTATAATCACCTTAACATGTTTTAAACTTACCAATCATTAATAATTTTGCTTATTATGATTCAACCAAGAAGGAAAAAGCAACACACACACACCCATACAACCACTAAACACTTTATTTCATGTCATTTACAATCCTAACTCCTCTAACCATCAAATAATCAACTAAAACTAACATAAAACATTCTACCAAAATCAGCAAACACTCATTTAATATGCAAATTAGTATAGTTATAGCTACTTCATACTCACAAAGGCTCACCTTTAGCCAAACAACCAATAATAAACTAAAACTTGATCTCCTTTGGATTTTGCTATGGATTTAAATAGATCTTCACTTCTTTAACCTCTTTAAAGTTGCTGTCCACCTTAAATCAACATGCATGTACTTAAAAAAGTTAGATCTAACCATTAAAAAAGTCAAACTTCAAGGAAAGGTTACAGTTTGTAATAAAATCCTTGAATCTTCATGGTTTTGGTTATGTACTTGAAGATTCATTTGAAAAGAGTTTCAGTCACCAAGAAAAAGAAGAAAAACAAGGAGTATTTTGACCTTACGTTGAAGTATACTTAAGAAGCTTGCTTGAAACCAAGAAAAACAAGACTAAAAGAAGAAAAACTAGTTGAAACTTTTGGCTTCCTTCAAGAGAACATTTTGGTTTCTTTGTAAAGTAAGAGGAAATGAAGATTCTTGGCTTGAACTTAAGCTTCACTCAAGGAACCAACTTTTAACATACTATTTGGAAGGAAAATGAAGAGAAAATGAAGTCTAGTTTTGGTTTTCTTGAAGAAGATGAGAGGAAATGTAAGAACATTAAACAGATAAGTTAAAAAGGAAGAAGATAACAGAGAAATGGGTGGTGGATGGAGATATGCTTGGCCAAATGAGGATAATAGGATAAAGGAGTGAATATTAAGTCAAAACTGTACATGAAATTTGGATGAAATGAGTTCCATTTGGAAAAATTCCCATATTAGTCCCTATACACCTCCAAAACTACATTTTAACCTTTAATACGTATATTTATACTTATATAATTTAAATTCCACCAATCAACACTCTTATGCATGTATTTTATACTCAATACATACCCCAATACACCTTATTTTATATTAAAAACCTCTCCATCTTTTTTCACTAATTCCAAAATACCAATATTTTAATTTCTCTCTCCATCCACTAACATAATTTCCAAATCCACTAACACCATTTCCAATCTCACTTCCAATTTAATATACTAACCCAAATCTATTTTAACTTATTCTATTTTCAATCATATATTGATCTATTTATCCATTTACATAACATTAATCTATTCATTACCTAATTATGACATCATCTTACCACTTAATGGCATCATCATGATATCATTAATAAAATTTCTATTTATATTTTTCTAATATTTTCATATTATAATATACTTTTACTAATACATTATTAATACATAATTACTTTTTTTCTAATACATTAAGATCATAATTAAGCTCATTTCCTTACATCATGCTTACATCATCATTACTTAATTATCACATCATAAATAATTCCAAATCTTATTTAACTATCTTTTCATATTAGTTAAGTTAAGTTAAAACAATTATCTTAAGCTTACTTATTTAATCATAGTAAGTGTTTTCAATAATGAAAACATCAATTGATCACTGTTCAGGGGGTTCGTTTAGGGGTTTCGTCAAAAATTTTCATTTCAACATTAGAGCTATAAACTCTAATCTCATCATATACTTATCATCATAAGCATTATTTCATATCATTAACACACTAATAACATATAAAACAATACATTTTAACCATTTCATGAATGCATAATTGATGCTCAATTGAGGATGTGACAACTCACTCCCCCTAATTTAAGATTCACCCGCGAAATCTAACCTTAGTTATCTATGAACAAGTGAGGATATTACTATCTAATAATAGATTCTCTTTCCTATGTTGCCTCTTGACCTGTATGATGATTCCATAACATTTTCACTAATGGAATCCATTTATTCCTTAACTATTTTGTTTCATGCACCAAAATCTTAATCGACTCTTCATTATAGGACAAGTCTGATTGAACTTCAATTTTCTCCATTGGTATGACATGTGAAGGGTCCGATCTATATCTTTGAAGCACAGATACATGAAAAACATTATGGATTCTATCCAACTCTAGTGGTAATGCCAATCAATACGCTAATGTTCCAATTCTTTCTAACACCTCATATGAACCAATGAACCTTGGACTTAATTTTCTTTTTTGACCAAACCGTAAAATCCTCTTCCATGGAGATACTTTCAAAAACACTTTATCCCCAAAATTGTACTCAATATCCTTGCATTTTGAATTAGTATAGGATTTTTTATCAATTAGAGGCTGTTTTCAATCTCTTCTTGACTAATTTCACATGATCCTCTGCTTGTTGAACTAAATTAGGTTTAAACATCCATCGTTCACCAACTTCATCCCAACACAATGGTGTTCCGCAATGTTTACCATACAGTGCTTTGTACGGTGCCATTTGAATGCTAGATTGGAAACTATTGTTATAGGTGAATTCAATGAGAGGAATATACCTATCCCAACTTCCAACCCATTCCAACACACAAGCTCTTAATATATCCTCCAAAATCTGGATGATTCATTTCGATTGTCCCTTTGTCTGAGGATGAAATGCAGTACTAAAATGCACTATAGTACCTAGAGCTTGTTGAAAACTTCCCTAAAAATAAAAAGTAAACCTTGGATCTCTATCAAAAATAATGGATGATGGCACTCTATGAAGTCTAACTATTTCTCAAGTATATAATTCTGTCAATCATTCCAGATTGTAATCCATACGAATAGGTATGAAATGTGCCGATTTAGTCAATCTATCAATAATTACTCATACAGTATCATATTTACCCTGTGATAAAATCCATTGTTACTCTATCCCATTTCCACTCTAGAATAGACAAAGGTTGCAATAATCCTACAGGCACTTGGTGTTCAGCTTTAGCTTGCTGACACACTAAACATTTAGAAACAAATTCTAAAATATCTCGTTTCATGCCTACCCACCAATAAGATAACTTTAAATCTCTGTACATCTTAGTACCTCCTAGATGATAAGAATATAGACTGTTATGAGCTTTATCTAGAATCTGTCGCTTCAAATCCTCATCAGCTGGAATGTAAATACAATCTTTATGCCTTAGCAAACCTTCAAAATCTAAGGTGAAAACCTTTTGATTACCTGTTTGAATTTTCCCCAACTGCTTCTGATATTCTTCATCACTTTGAACAATCACTTTGATATGTTTAGTCAATAATGGTTTCACTTGTAACTATAATTCCACCAAAATAAAATGTAGTTGCATAGTCAATAATGCATTCAATCGTCAAATCTCTTGCACTAACTTCAATGATAACTATTGTAACATAGCAAAAGTCTTCTAACTTAAAACATCAACCACCAAATTAGCTTTTCCGAAATGATAATCAATGAGGCAATCATAATCTTTGATCAATTCAAGCCATCACCTTTGCCTTAAGTTCAATTCCTTCTATGTCCCCAAGTACTTCAAACTCTTATGCTTTGTGTAAATATAACACTTTTTACCATAAAGATAATGATGCCATATTTTCAATGCAAACACAATATCAGCCAATTCCAGATCATAAGTTGGATAATTCTGTTCATGTGGCTTAAGTTGTCAAGAAGCATAAGCAATCACCTTTCTTTCTTGCATCAGAACACATCCTAATCCATTTAGTGAAGCATCACTATACACCACATAATCTTTCCCTAGTGTAGGTAAAATCAGTATTGGTGCTTGAGTCAAACTTTACTTCAATTTATCAAAGCTCTTCTAACACTTCTCTGTCCATTCGAATGGAACATCTTTCTAAAGAAGTGTAGTTAACGGTGTAGCAATCATAGAAAAACCCTTAATAAATCACCTGTAGTATCCTGTTAAACCCAAGAAACTATGCACCTCAGTAACATATTTAGGTGCTTGCCAATTTACAACTGCTTCTATCTTGCTAGGATCAACGGCAACGCCCTCAGCTAAAATCACATGCCCCAAGAAACAAACTTGAACCAACCAGAATGAAAATTTTGACAATTTACCATATAACTACTTCTCCTTCATTAGTTATAACACCAGACACAGATGTCTATCATGTTCTCCTGGATCCCGAGAATAAATCAAGATGTCATCAATAAATACTACAATGAACTGATCAAGATACTCCTTAAGAATTATGCTTATTAAAGCCATAAATGCTACTAGTGCATTAGTCAACCCAAAAGGCATGACTAAAAATTCATAATGGTGGTATCTTATGCAAAATACTATTCTCCTTAACTCATAATTAGTGATAACCAAATCTTAGGTCAATCTTAGAAAATACTATAGCTCCCTTTAGTTGATCAAACAAGTCATCAATTTAGGGTAAAGGATAGCGATTCTTGATTGTCACCTTGTTCAGTTATCGATAGTCAATACACATGCACATTGTCCCATCCTTCTTCTTCATAAATAAAATAGGTGCTCCCCATATAGATACACTTGGTCGAATGAATGCCTTGTCTAGTAACTCATGTAATTGCTCCTTTAGCTCCTTTAACTTCGTTGGAGCATACAATAAGGACGAATAGATATCAGGTCAGTTCTAGGTATTATCTCTATCTAGAATTCAACTTCCCTTACTTAAGGTAATCCCGGTAATTCATCTGGAAATATATCAGGAAAGTCACTTATAATTGAAATCTTAGCCAACTACAATCCTGTCTGTTTAGTATCAATAATATGTGCCAATACCACTTCACATCCCTATTTTAGCAGCTTATGAGCAATAGTAGCTAAAATTAAATTATGGATAATTGATGATCTAATCCCCTGAACATGAACAGATTGATACTCTGGATGTTGAAAAGAAATTATGTTCTTTTTACAATCCATCACTGCTTGATATTCAGATAACCAATCCATACAAAGTATAAGAACATATTCAGTGAAGGGCATCTCAATAACATTGGTAGAAAAGATTATCCCTTCTAAAACCAGTGGACATTTACGATAAATTCTATTTGCTATAACAACTTTCCTTAATGAACTAGAGACTATCATATCATACCACAAAGTCTCACTCGTGATGTCTAGTAAGCATGCAATTTTTTTATTGATGAATGAATGACTAGATCCAAGGTCAAATAACACAAGCACAACATAATTAAGGATATGACAGTTACCAATCATAGACATCAGTAGCTTGCTGTGATTCCCCGACGCCCTTTTTTTTAAAATGCGGCGTGCAAAGTGGTGTGATAAACGTGCACAATGAAAATACGTGGAGTCGCCACCCGACTCATCTAGCTAACTCAATTGAGTAACTAAACAAGTCAGGAAAAACCCGAGCCTTCCTGCTGAGGGA